>JAQGAA010000838.1:0-18818 GCA_034696425.1 Isotoma viridis | reverse complement strand
ATAGCATAATATAGCACGAAGTTAATTAATTATTAATTAGTATATGCTATAGAGCTATGCTATATAGTAGTAATGTTATATTATAGCATAAGGGCTCTATACTGATTCTATCCAAAACACCAGCCAAAAAATCCAGCCGAAACACAAACACGAGCCCAAACAAATATCTGAGCCAAATATTCCAGCCAAAACTCAAACCCCAGCCCAAACCAAAGTCAGTGTTTTGGCGTGAATCCCCCCTCATAAAAATGTCCAGTAAATCAAGCTCGTTTCAGAAAGGTAAGACTCTACGCGTTGATGACTCTACGCGAAATTTATAAATACATTGTGGCTAGTGGTTTTTCAAAGACAAAAAGAAACAGGTAATCTCTCTATTTAGTCTATGGTGATTTTGTAAAACATGATTAGCTCGTAGCTATTCCCCAAACATGTGCCTAATAAAAATGAATTGAAGTATAAATAGTTTAAATTTGTATTCCCTTTTGACTAAATTTTAATCTTGCTTGATAGTTTCATTTTTCTAAACAATCTAGCATATTATAATATAATGAATACAGAATACATAATAATCTATCTACCCTTTTCTTAGGGTGAAAATCGCTGAAATTGGGTGAAATGATTTTGATGGAGAGGCCGTATTTTATGTAATGATGTTTTTTTTCAAATTCTTACTGTTATTTTATTTTAAACTTTTAGGTTGAAGATCATCCTCGTAAAAATCGCTTTTACAACAGGAAAAAACCGTAAACTCATTTCATACGCAAGGCCGTCATATAGGTGAGCAATTAGGATACATTGAAAAAACTCAAATTTTAATTCATATCATTTTAGACTTCAAAAATTGAGCATATTTTCAGCTTTCGAAAAAATAGGATTGTCATGTTCATAAATTAATTTCTACCACGTGGAAAGATATCAGCAGAAAAAGGTCCCGGATATGGTCTTAGATTTCTCAAATAAATGGCACTAGGACGGCGAAACATGTTACACAATCCACAAGGAAATCTTCGAATATTGAATACAATAGCAATAATACACGAAATAAAAGGTAAGGCAGCGAGTACAAGAATTCCTATTGCTGTTCTTGCATAATTACTTGTTTCTTCTTTTTTCGAGGTGTTTTCCTCGTTGCGAATAATATGGGTTTTTTCTAGCTCTTCTGGATTTTTTACAGTATTTATGTCTTCTGACGAATATGATAAAGAAGGAAAACTTTTGTTGTTTGAGATATTTCTTTTGCTGCAATAGTGTATGATTTTTGCTGTAATATACACATCACGATTAACATTTTGATGTTTACTACCCCCTTTAAAGTGTTTCATACTTATTGCTTCAGGTATATTTCCTAATTTGAAAAAGTATTTGCAAGAAGTTGTTGAATTTATTCCATTTAGATCTATGTCTGTGAAACTACAGAGTAACTCTTTGCCTGTAAAACCCAAACCAAATAAGATTTAGCAAGTTCGCTGGAATTGTGTTTCCTAATTTATCTGACGTATAGAAATGCATTTGCTTACTTCTTACAGAAACTTTTTCTGCTAGAACTGGCTTCGGGAAAAATTGACAGTTTTCACAATTACCCGTCCCCTTTGTATTGGTCTGACATCGAATGCAATCCCTTAATAACTTGTTTTCACAGGATAGCTAATATAAATTAAATGATTTAAAGTTCGAAATAGGAACCGATTAAGCATCAGATTGTGATATTGTTACACATTGGTACATACCATGTTTGCTTCATATTGACACGTCGATCCTACCCAACCAGGTAAGCACCTACAAGATTTGATGAAACAGTCACAATTGCCATGAGAAGAACATATCTCACCTGTAAGGATGTTAATTGGGCAAGCTTTTTCATCACAGCTTGGCAGTATAGATGAGCTACCTTCGGCTTCGGCCGTTGTAGCTATTTCACTTTGATTATGATGAACATAAAATGCATTAATATCGGTAAGGGTATAACTCAAAAATATAATGAGTCTTAAAAGGTCGATGGTAAAAGCTTGATATAGGATATAGGAAATAAATATCATTTTCAATTTGAATGACTCAAAACGTCTACTGTAATTAATATATGCTTTGATTAGAAACACTACTTTTATACTGTAGTGTATACCACTTATTGCAAAAAGTAAATCTTTAAATAAATTTAAAAATATTGTTTTTAAACTTTTCTAACTTTCCTGATAGAAGGAAAACGCAATTGTTTAATGACTTTTAGTTTCCCACTTTAAGAGCTTTCGAACTTATCCAACGAAGCTTCGTGAAAGATCATAAACGCAACTTGACTGCGGTGACTAAATTAAAAGAAATTGGCTCTTGCATGCATTTCCATCTTGGCGAAATTCCATGATCAAGTTGTAAACAAAAACAATTGCTTTTTCTTAGACTGATGTTTTTTTTAAATAAAAGTTACGTATCAAGCATCGCATAAAAGTCATCTGAACTTAATTTCATTTAGTATATTATTAACTACTAATGCATATAATTACAGGTTTCCCGTATTACATCCGGACAATTCACAATAAATCCCCACTCCCTATCTTTCGAAGATTTAATGCTCCTACCTTCCTATATTGAACTGGTCTGGAAATTTTGTTTAAAAAATTAACTCTATTAATGAGGTTACATGGGGCTTTAATTGGGATGAAAATTCATTATACCGAGTAGTATCTAAAATCTAAAACTAAATGAGCTGCGAATAAAATAATTTTGGATTGAACCACGTACTTTAGATAATGTCTATAGACAACGTGAAACTATTTTGCATTTTATGCATTGCTATTGCTACTCAATAAAAACATTTTTAATTTATCCATGGCCTGCTTATTAGTTTATAGATTTAGATCAGTAGTATAATATCGTGTTTTGTCAATTGTAATACTTAATTATACAGAATTCATGTACAAACACTCCTTCAGAGCAAATTCTAAAAAAAAACCAAGGACATCAGTAGCAATCTGAACTCAAGTTTAAATGACCGGTCACAGGAAGCAGGAAAGACTCACAATAATACAACAAGCTTACACATTTTTACTAACTCTGTAATTTAGCTATACTAGAATACAATACAAATACCTGCATACATTGAAAGTAAAAGGTTCATGCTATGCTATTATAATATTATTGCATATTGCAGTAGCCTTACCTGAGTGAAGCTTTATTAGTTTATTACCTAAAATTCTCAAGGCGATTAAGTCACACTCACAGCTGTAAAAAAATATTCAGTTTAGTCAGATGACGACATTGCAAAATTTCTCTTTCAGTTACTTTTGACGTTCTTTCCGCAAACTCCGATAAAAATATTTGGAGTACTCACTTACTTGCTCTGATGCAAAAACCAATATCATAGTTAATCAAAAGTCAAAGCAAACTTAGCAAAGCCTGGCCTTGTATTGTGTAATATTGTAAATACTATCAGGTTTTCAGCTCGATCTCGAAATTAGCGCAATGCAATTGTATGCACTTGAATTTTGGTGTCCTTCATGAAAATTTATAAATTAAAATTTTAACAAGCATTTCATAAGTAAGGTATACCAATTAATGCAAACAAATACATTTACACAAACTTTTAGAGCATTTTTAAAGCAGTTAAAAAGCTATGTACTCGGCACTGTCACAAAAGAAAAAAGTTGTGTCAATGTGCTTATGCTTACATTGATTTGAATAACCTAATACACATCTGAAAGTAAGTTTATGCAAATTGAAATCACTTGTTCCACCTATAAAGACCTTCAATTTTTTGCCTAACCGGATAGATGACGGAAACTGCAAACTTACATAATACATAGATTGAAGATTTAGCATAGACCATATAAGTTCATCCAATAACACACTGCCCATAAGGTTAACCAAGCAAATAATCGTAAAATTAACACAGAATCTGTTTCTTAATTTTATAGAAGTGTTTAACACGTTTAATGTAATGTTAACTCAAGTAATGTGAGTGACAAAGAGCGTGATTTTGGCATGATGCATGATCAGATCATACATTGACCAGTTGTCTCTCTGCATGCTCTTGAAATGCATAATATATCTTAATAATAATAACCCGTCTCTCCATCAAGTTGATAACTGGACTTGAATGGCCATATACTCAATATCAATGTCATACGATACGATTTATAAAGCAATAGTGCATCCACTTTCCCCTCCATCCATGTGCTCTGACGATGATGTCACAAGATAATAAAATAAAAAAATGTGAAAGCTATTTTTCGCTCTAATTTTTATACAAGCATTATTTTTACCTAATTAAAAGTGCATGAAATACCCAAACTTTTTTAATTGCAGAATATCTCACGTTATTTTCAGGCTTATGTAAAGAAAAACATCAACCGCAATTGTAACAAAGAAATGTAATTTGCATCAATAAATTAAAAATAAAAATAAGCGAATAACATGAAAGCACTTCAGTTTCAGTAAATACAGCTACTCGCCTGAAATGAAATTGTAACAAATTGAATTGAGAAGCTTTGTACAGTTGAGTAATTTTAATATGCCCTAAATAAATCCTCGAAACATTTTAAATGTTTTAAAGTATTTAAATTATAAGGCTCTTTAATGGGATAAAGATGATTTCAAATTAAATCACTAAACATTTAAGTGTCAACAAATCAGAAGTAAATCCTCATCATTTCTCTTATATTCTCAAATCCACATGGGTTTTAATATTTAGGTGCATTTAATACAATCAAACCCACTTAAAAATCGGAGAAGTAAATCCTCATCATTTCTCTTATATTCTCAAATCCACATGGGCTTTAATATTGAGGTGCATTTAATTTAATACATGCAATCATACTTAAAAAAACTCATAATATGAACTTGAATAAGTCAATTAGATTTCGCATCATCGTATGTTATGTTCACGCCACCAATCAGCACACCACGTATTGAACATGTTCCACGAGAGTGAGGATTTCGCACAGAATAGAAATTCGCGAATCCAACTGACTACTAAAAAACCCGAAAGGTGTATTTTCTATTACCATTACCACTACTACTATATGGTCATCCGTATCCTTATAATTCCATCATGATTCTCTATACATCTTTGTTTCCTATTAGACTTGTGCTTTGCTAAATGTTTAGCACTATGGACTTTTTACTTACAAAGAAAAGATACTTCGAATGCGAATGATTTTTAGCAATAAAGGTAAAAAGCACACGTACAAACTTGCTAACGTACACGTAGATTTAGCAAAATACTACATTTGCCACATAGCATAGTTATATTTTTCAGAGAAAGAAGTCTCAGGCAGTAGTGGTGGTGGGAATCTCTGATGCAAATACACACATGCATAGCAAAGAATAGCCAAGTACAATTTCCATTCCAAGTTCAATCAACAAATTCCATGAAGAGAAGTAGTAGCAACTATCCATCCTTCATAGACGCAAAGTGGTATAAGTCAGAAACGAGTCATAGGTGACGCATGCGTTTATAAAAAGGAGAGACCAACCCTTGACAATCTGTCAGTCGATTCTAGTGTGGACTCCCGTATACACATCGGGCAAACATATTTTGTTCCGAGAACAAATTAAATATAAATATTATTATCAAACACTTTAAACTTATTTTAAAGATTCGACTTTTAAACAGAAATATTATCCTAACTTTGTTTTAATTCTTGATCAAAAAAGTAAAAATTTACATTTTAATTTTGGGTCTACCCGTAAGAAACAATTTTAAAAAAGCTGAGAAAGTCAAAAGTAAAAAGAAGAAAGTTTTTGGTAAAATTCTACACACATTCCAAATAAATAAAAAGTCAAAATGTCAGCAAAAGCTATTCGAGAGGCGACAGGAAAGTCAATTTTGAACAACGCACTGAGCAAGTATCCTTTTTACAATCCTTGTAAATTTGTCTCGGTGGACGAGAACAATTTGAATGATGGATTGTTGGCCAACAATAACCCTTGGGTTTCATCTACAAAATTGGTTGTCAAACCTGATCAGTTAATCAAGAGGAGAGGAAAGTTAGGTCTTATTAAGGTCAATGTGGACTTTCCTGGTGTCAAGACCTGGCTGGGTGAAATGATGCTCAAGGACATCAAGGTCAGTCAATTATCAAGGGCGTTTTTATTTATAAAGCAAGCTAAGCTTAATTATTACATATTATGGGTGGATTAAGTTATTCATATACTTTTACGGAGTTCAGGGACTTAGCTAGCATCTAATCTATTATAGTTTAGTTCAAAGTTTCAATGTTTTCTATAGCATTACATATCACCACATTATGACATAATAATTTTGTGTATAAAAATAGGCAGAATTGCCGGCTTTGCCTTGCCGGGCTTCGATGTTATAAAATAACTTATTTGTGATATGTTTCAGTTCCATCTAGCCCATTAATTTATTCATTATTATGTGTACCAGCTTATTAAATGAAATTATCATAATATGGTTGAGTGAGGGTTTCACTAAAATACTGTCCTTCTTGTCAGTTAGCTAGCACTGACACTCCAATGTTCTACTTCTATTTTTGAAATGGTATAGCATGCAGATAATACTCGCGTAAACGAACCACTAAAAAGTACGGTTTAATTGTGTAGATAGAGTTGTTAAAATATATATACATTTTTCATTTATTATAAGTTAAGTAATGGCACACCGATGTGATGTATATGAATGGTTGGTGTAGCAGTATCATGATGCAGATATTGAACATTGTTTTTATGTAAAAAACGAAAAAAGGAAGTTGTGTAGCTGAGAAAGTTTAATCTGGCCGTATAATAGCAAGTCTGGGGAAAATGCGACGGAGAAAGTAGAGAAAGTTGTCGACATACTTCACAAAGCCCCATGCGCCACTAAATGTCTATGTATTTAATAATAATAATATTAGCATAAAAAGCATAACAAAGCATTTCAATAGTGTATACCCCGGTTGCTTGGTTTTTAGACTTCTGATAGGGTATACAACACATTTCTTCAAAAAAATTTTTTGAAAAAGCATAAAAAGCATAAAAAGCATAATTCAAGACGTTAGAGCATAAAAAAGCATAATTTGATTGCAAAGAGCATAAAAAAGCATAATTTGAAGCAAGTGAGCAAGAAAGGCATGATTTTTCAACAAAAAATATAATTTTGAAAATTTTTTGAAATGCAAAAATCATGTTTTTTTTAATTTTCGCCACGTAAATGTGTTTTTAGAAAAAGCATAAAAAAGCATAATTTTAAAGAGAAAAAAGCATAATTTTAAGGGCCGAAAGAGCATTACAGCGGTTGCCTATAATGCTAAAGATATACTCTATGTCTATAGCATTATATTTATGTTTTCCTTGCTAATATATTCTGCCCTGTCCGAAACCAGTCCGATATTCTAGCATTTATTAATTTAAATCGATGCTTTTGATGTTTCATAATTGAAGTGTGAAGTCTATGACGTGAACTTGACAGTAAGTATTAGTAATAGTGAAATAAGCTTGCTTTTAATTAAATGTAGTATCAGCCATCAGAGTCATCACTCATCAATTTTTTCAGAGCTAAATCTTGATTTTGAGTTCACGCAAAGGTCAAGGTCAAGGCTGACTTTGATTATGATGAATAGAATAAATTTTAGGCCCGGATCAAGCTTATATTTATTATTGTGTAACTTTAATTCGTCAGTAACGTCAGTTCAAGGTTCAGCTGCAATACTGGAAAATGCAGTCTAAGGGTTTTTTTTTAAATAGGCAATAATTGAAAAACCGCTGAGTCTTGCAAAATTGCTTTTCGGCATGAGATAACTTTGAATATTATGATGACTTGTTAATTTTGTTTAATGCTCTATTAAAGTTACAACTGCAGGAAAGTACTAAAAGTGCTGAAATAATGACGTAAAATTTAGATATTAAAATTAGACATTGTTAAAAGCTATTGGAGTTGCAACATTTGTACAGGGAAAATAAACCTAAAATCCACAACTTGTTTGCAATAATAATTATTCAACAAGACAATTTTCCACCATAAAATGTTAATGATTTCTCAATACTAACCACGTTTACAATAATTAGTTATGACGCAATAAAGCTATTTACACAAACAAACAGGAAATAATAAGAAAAAAGTACTTTATTTGAAGGACGGGAAACATATTTTGGGTACGATGTATTCTTATTAGAAACAATTATAGGTAGAATTTCATGATTCATTTTGTCTTATCTTTGTGTTGGAAAACTGTAATACTAATATCATGCTAGGACAAAATAGTACCAAATTGTTCAAAAAGATTTAAAAACACTCTAGAATTGAGATAGTAAAGGTCCTGTTGGAATGGAACGGGAGTTTTAGAATTTTGATTAGACTTTAATTGTCTAAAGAGTCTAAACTGAACAATAACAGTAACTCTACAGAAGAGTAGTGCAGTGAAATTGTTTGTAGATGAAATGAAAATACTATTTTCGGAATTTTATCTTCATTTAACTACAACTACAAAAAGTAGGATACATAGACAGAGGTAGTTTTTTTGGCTTCTGATCTGAAGTCACATTATCATGAGGGTAGCACTAAATAATACTGCTGTGTAGTAAAGTAGTAACAAAATTTGGAAGTAAACTAAAAAAAAAAACACCTTCCGGTTTCCTCTAGCCAAAGTAACCTTCATAGGTTTTTTTGTATTATGTAGTAGTGTAAGTGAAGACCTGAAAAGAGTTAAATTAACAATTAATGTATGAACCGAGCTTGATGTGGGGTAGGATTTGTAAAACTTGTAAATAACGATACCCGATTGCCTTGGGCACATTACATCATTAATGCATTCTTTTAAACCCAGCATGGCTGATATGATAGTTGATAGTAAGGTGAAGATGTATGGGGAATGAAGCAATAACCTCAACCGGTTTCTTTATTTTATTGAAACGTGGTGGTATTCAACACTATTTTATTCGGAACATTTTTTTAAGCATTTTATTTCACACGGCAAATTGCATCATGGGGAAATAGTATGTTCCATAAAATCAGAGCTCATGAGATATGTTAGTACACTTACATTACGTGCTTATTATCTTTGCATAGCATAGGTAAGTAAATAATGGTGGGATGTTCATGGGAAAGACCCTGAAATATTATTCAGTGAAAGTATTCCAAGTGAACTTTTTCATAATAGTATGGATAATAACTTTGAAAGAGACAAATAAATGATCAGAAAGGATGTCTTCTATTTAGTAAATTCATAAGTCCTCTCCAAACGTAGATCTAGTAAAATAAGATTAATTTCAACTTTCATATTCATTTAACAAACATTTAGGTTTTCAACAAATTTCAAAGCATCTATCTGTGATGGATTAATACTAATAAGCACGTTTGTTTTTCTGTTATTTTGTTATTTAATTAGCAGAGTGGATTTTTTCCCAATTTTTAAATCGATCAATATGCTGTCAATCTGAATGAATATAGATATGACATAAAAAACTAGCTATATATAATTCACTTGAATAGATAGAATAAGTTGGCCAATCTGGTAGCAAGATTAAGTTGTAAATGTAGCTGTTTTGTTGTTTTTATTTAGTTATTTAATAAGTCTTACTACATTGAGATTATAGATAAAAAACTTAAATCAAGGATTTTACTTCTTGCTTTTAACCTTTGCTTGATTGAAGCTTACTATATTTAATTAGTTTAATAGTATATATAGATCTTTGATTTAATCTAATATTATCGAACACCAGAGTGTTTTTGAAGTGGTGCTCGTGCTCGGTATATTCATGGCACATGCGACCATATTTTTTTGCGTATTCAAAAATAAATGCTCTGAATCAAATATTTTGTATTACCACATACGATGTAAAAAGATTTAGTTGTAATAATGCAGTTAACTTCCATGCTTCCAACATGTGACCGTAGTAAGCTTGAAATTAAGTTATTCAGAAGAAGAAATGTGAAATGATGGTTGTATTGTTGTATAACTTTTCCTCGTCGATTAAATGGCCAGACCAATTTTTAGCTGACGTAGCCTGAGAACTTTTAAGAGCTAAAAGTTAAAGGTGATGTTAGATATGGATCAAGGAGTTTTTACTTTCTTGGTCTAATTTTATTTGCAAGGATACTAATTCATGTACGAAAAAACTCGTGAATGACGTGTTTGTAACTTGTAACCGGCCGGTATTTCCTTCGTTGTTTATGTCCTGACTCCGACAACGGATGATTGGAATATCAGTGTCAGACTGTGTGTAATCATTCCCTTGTTTTAGCCGAAATTTTTATGCTCTCATTTAGTAGGAAAAGTAAGAAATTGTAATGCGTGCCTGCCATGAGAATGCCTTTAATATTTTTATCCACGGGAATACTCTGGAGAATCATGCAAATTGGCATTTTACCTTCAGAATTTTTTATTGTAAAATTGTAATGCTTATCTTTGGTGGCTAAAGTAAGTTATGTAAGAAGAATATGACGTATTGCATTCTAGACATGTTTAACATAAATGTTCTATTTAAATAGAAGTAGATTATAATCACGAGCACTTCCTGTGTATTATGTCGTGTACAATGGGTAATTTGCATTTTGGTTCGTTTGATCTGTCTATTTCAATATAAAATTTCTGAGTTAAAGATGCAATATGTATATTTTTAGTAACGCATCATTTCTATATATGGAAATTTTAAAGAACTAGTACATATACCTACATGGTTATGTTTATGGAAAATGTGAGGTACATACCAATCGTGATAGTTTAGAATGTCTATAATTTGAAAAACAGAACAAAATTAACATGGTTTATTATTTAGTAAAGTTAAAATTGTCCATAATTATGCGAAGGAACTAAAATGAAGGCAATTATTTGCATAACTCTAACTTCTAACTGGGTTTATTTTATTACCAATTTAATTGAGCTCCAAATATAATTTACAATGGCTATAAAACTAAAAATGTAATATACTAATGAAAATGATCATCATTTTTAGATCGGACGAGCCAGTGGAAAACTAAGAAATTTTATTATTGAACCATTCCTTCCTCATGCACAGGTAATAAAATCAAGTTATTTCAAATAAATTTCACTATTAATTGACCCAAAAAGTGCAAGATATTGGATGCACTTTCTGACTTGGGAAATATTTTCATAAAAATTGCTCTATGGAATGACCTTGCCCTTTCACTAAGTCACGGAATGTATTGATTCCTACAAAGCTCTTCCTTTTTAGCAACTTGTACTGTGAAGAACATTTCTGTTTGTGGCAATATTTTGCTCGATGATCTCCGGTCACTTAAATCGGACAAATTCGGTGTTTTAGATAGGAATTCATGGAAATATTTTTGTAATGCTTACGTTTGCTATCCCTTTCAGAATGAAGAAGCCTATGTGTGCATCTATTCTCACCGAAACGGTGACACGATTCTTTTCCATCATGAAGGTGGAGTTGATATTGGAGACGTGGATGCCAAGGCTAAAACCCTTCTTGTGCCCATTGATACTACTCCAAGTTTGGATCAGATTCGAAATACTCTCCTTACAGAAGTTGCGAAGGACAAGGAGTATGTTCAATTTTAAAATATACGTCATATCTAAAAATTGAAAAATTGAATGTCAATATGTTTGCTTATTCTTAAAATGTTACTTTATCAATTGCAGCATGGTAGCCCAATTTATTGAAGCCTTGTACAAGGCCTACGTAGAACTTTACTTCACCTACCTGGAAATTAACCCGTTGGTGATCACTGGAGGAAAAGTCCATATTTTGGATTTAGCAGCTAAGTTGGACGCAACAGCAGACTTTATCTGTCGAGGCAAATGGGGAGAAATTGATTATCCACCTCCGTTCGGGCGAGACGCTTATCCTGAAGAGGCTTACATTGCAGACTTGGATGCTAAATCTGGTGCTAGTTTAAAGGTATTTAGTTAAATCTAATATTATTAATATTGCGATGCGAGATACTGCGAAGTATTTAAATGAATATGGTATTTTCAAATTTTCATTACAGTTAACACTCCTTAACCATGCTGGGCGTATCTGGACTATGGTGGCTGGTGGTGGGGCGTCAGTAATTTACAGTGATACCATTTGTGAATATGGTGGAGCGTCGGAGCTAGCTAATTATGGAGAATACTCTGGAGCACCATCTGAACAGCAAACATACGAATATGCTAAAACAATACTTTCTCTGATGACAAAGGAAAAGCACCCCGAAGGAAAAGTTTTGATAATTGGTGGAGGCATCGCAAATTTCACTAATGTAGCAGCAACCTTTAAGGGAATTGTAACAGCACTTCAGGAATTTCAAACTAAACTGGTCGATCACAAAATATCAATTTTCGTCCGACGTGCTGGTCCTAACTATCAAGAAGGATTAAGGGTCATCCGTGACGTTGGGACCAGCCTCGGCATCCCCCTTCATGTATTTGGGCCTGAAACCCACATGACAGCTATTGTTGGAATGGCTTTGGGAAAACGACCTATAATCGAGCATGCTGAAGGAGAATGTCCTAGCACTACCGCTAACTTTTTGCTACCAGGGGGAGAAAGCGAAATCGTAAGTCTACCTCAGTTTGTTTTAGCTTTAAAAGGTGATTAAACTCGGTTCAGCAGTTTTGAAATGTATGTTTTCCAAAATTTACAGAAAAGTCCATCTGCATCAAGAAAAACATCGCAGATTAGCGAGAAACCAGTTGTAGATCAGGTTGACCGCAAAGAAAAGAAGGAAGGTGAATTGTTTCGCCGTAGTACCAAATCTATAATATGGGGAATGCAGACTAGAGCAGTACAGGGGATGTTGGATTACGACTTCGTATGTCGAAGATCAGAGCCCTCGGTAAGCTGATCAACATAAAATCCACAAATAAAACAATGAAAGTCTTTAAATGTCTAGAAACTTTAACGTACTAATGTATTTTAGGTTGTTGCAATGGTTTATCCTTTCACTGGAGACCACAAGCAGAAGTTCTACTGGGGACACAAAGAAATTCTTGTCCCTGTATACAAAAACATGGATGATGCTTTCCGTAAACACCCTGATGCCGATGTTCTAGTTAACTTTGCTTCTCTTCGTTCTGCGTACGATTCGACAATGGACGCTCTGGACTTTCCTCAAATCCGTACTATTGCCATTATTGCTGAAGGCATTCCAGAAAATATGACCAGAAAGATAATCAAGAAGGCTCATGAAAAGAAAGTTAGTATTATTGGACCAGCAACTGTTGGAGGAATTAAACCTGGTTGTTTCAAAATTGGAAACACTGGAGGAATGATGGATAACATACTTTACTCCAGACTTTATCGCCCCGGAAGTGTTGCATACGTTTCAAGGTCAGGTGGTATGTCAAACGAACTGAATAACATCATTTCAAAAGCTTCTGATGGAGTTTTTGAAGGAGTTGCCATTGGTGGTGACCGTTATCCAGGAACTACTTTCATGGATCACATCATGCGGTATCAGGCTGATCCTCAGGTTTGTAATTTGTAGTAGTTAGATTTTATGCCATTTTATGTCAAATACTTCCACGTTAATAACGGCTTATTCATTGTTTTATTTTTTCCAGGTCAAAATGATTGTCCTTCTTGGAGAGGTTGGTGGTGTTGAAGAGTACGAAGTATGTGAAGCTCTGAAAGAGAAGAGAATCGACAAGCCATTAGTTGCATGGTGTATTGGTACTTGTGCTGGTATGTTTACATCGGAAGTTCAGTTCGGTCACGCTGGTGCTTGTGCAAACTCCGACCGAGAGACTGCTGTCACCAAGAACAAGGCTCTTAAAGAAGCTGGTGCTCATGTTCCAAGCTCCTTTGATGATCTTGGAGAACAAATCGGATCAGTTTATGAAAGCTTAGTTGCGAAAGGAATTATTGTGCCACGTGAAGAAGTTCCTCCACCAACTGTTCCAATGGACTTCTCTTGGGCCAGGGAACTTGGACTTATTCGTAAACCTGCATCCTTCATGACTTCTATTTGTGATGAGCGTGGGCAGGAACTTTTGTATGCTGGAATGCCAATTTCAGATGTAAACAACCATTTTTTTATCTATGTGATTTTGCATCTATAGACTATAACTGTACTATAAGTGCAAATTAAAAACCCTCAGAACATACATAATATACTTAAATATACAATTAATTAACTCTCTCATTTGAACAGGTTTTGAAAAAAGAATTGGGCCTTGGAGGAGTCATTTCACTTTTGTGGTTCCAAAGACCTCTTCCACCAGCAGCATGCAAGTTCATCGAAATGTGCTTAATGGTAACTGCAGACCATGGGCCTGCTGTTTCAGGAGCTCACAACACTATTGTTTGCGCTCGTGCTGGAAAAGATCTCGTATCTTCATTGGTATCAGGACTTTTGACTATCGTAAGTTATCTGTCAGCTAATCAAAGTTTTAAATTTGAGTTATTACTTTACAAGTAATAGTAATACACTTGACAAGAAAATCAATACACTTATCAATCTGGTTTTCTTTCATCAGGGTGACCGTTTCGGTGGTGCTCTTAATGGAGCTGCTAAACAGTTCAGTGAAGCATATGATGCAGGATTGATTCCGATGGAATTCGTAAATGAAATGCGAAAGAAGGGTCAGCTAATCATGGGCATTGGTCATCGTGTTAAATCCATCAATAACCCGGACATGCGAGTAAAAATTATGAAGGAATTCGTTAAATCTAGTTTCCCATCCACTCCTTTATTGGATTACGCTCTCGAGGTAAATATACTTAAATCATCAATATAAAGTTTTGAACAAATTAAAGTTAAAGATTGAATTTCTTACTAAAAATAAATTTTATATTCGTGATTCAGGTTGAAAAGATAACAACATCAAAGAAGCCTAACTTGATCCTTAACGTCGACGGAGTGATTGCTGTTGCTTTCGTTGATTTCCTTCGTAACTCAGGATGTTTCACGAGGTAAGTGTATTAGATACACAAATTGTGGATACACATTTAGTATTTGTTTAGCGTATTTATGTAAAGTTTATAAATTTTATAGGGAAGAAGCTCAGGAATACATTGACATGGGTTCTATCAATGGGTTGTTCGTGCTTGGTCGTAGTATAGGGTTCATTGGTCATTTCATGGACCAGAAGCGATTAAAGCAAGGACTTTACCGTCACCCTTGGGATGATATCTCATACGTCTTACCGGAGCAGTACAACGAATAAAAAGTCAAGAAGACATCTGCATCTCTACCACGACATACTCCCATAATATTATTATTTTATTCCAATACAGATGTGAATTAGTATAAGACAGATCGATTTATAATAGCACAAAATGGTACAACGGTAGAAACAATTTATTTTGAAGAATAGCCATAATAACGATTGTGTACATGTCATGTTGAGAAGGAAAGAAGCATTGAAATTGCAGAAAAAATACAGAGCCCTCATCCAAAGTGTCATAGTTTGTGTTCCACATAAGGAACCAAGATTAGACTTAAAAAAGAAAAATATTCTGATGAAAATTACGTCTCGGATCAATACTGAAATCTGAAGCATATCAAATATACATATCATGGATCTAAGTGAATAAGAGCGTAGCGATGAACTAGAAAAAATCGTAGTACTGAATTAGATTAAAATGAGAATTATCTATATAGAAATATCTATTTTGTGGCAAACTCGGTTCTAAATGTGCTAGTATTTTAGTAAGAATTCCTGATTTTTATTGTATCTTTATTGCTATTTAAACGAAAGATATTCGAAATTATAGTACCTAACTCCGTATTTCTTCTGTGTTCAGTTTGTCTATCCAGTACTACGTAGAGATGTTTAAGTGTTCATCAGGGTATTGGAAGCATTAGAAATTACTCTATCCAATATTTTGTCTGACAAACACACTCTTGGGTTGTATTTTTGTGTAGTCTTTAATTTTACTTAAGTTTGTACTATGATTTAAGAGAGATTGAATTTTAATGAATGAATTAATCGTGATTTTTTTGAATGATATTTGGTTGGTGATATCTCAGCACGATTGACCAGCTTAAATAAACTTGGTTTTAGAATAAAAGAACTGGACAGACTGTATTTTGAAGAGAACGTGTCTTATTTTTGCTTTTCTGTACGAATTCAAATAGTTACACCACCAAGGTAACACTCGGTGTTGTGACAAAATGTCATAAATCATTACGTATAATAAGGCAGATTTTGATTTTCAGTTTTGTGTTATTTTAATCTAATCATGTTGGTACGTTAGCATAATGATCACTTAAAAGAAGTAACACGAACTTGGTCGTGTTCCTTTCGCCATGAAGGCTGACAATCAGCTACCGTCAACATCAACCAACATCGATGACTTACCCAGTGAGGTTGTATATTAATTGATATGTTGATTTCATAATTCATCTTGATCTACACTTTGGGATTTTCTCTTGACTTCTAAAACTGTCCTTTTGTATTAGGTTGTAATTCCAATAATCAACAGCCTTCCTTACAAAGATAAAATAACAGCGGCTGGAGTCTCTACCCGATGGCATAGTATTATTGACCATAGGCTTGGAAGAAAAATTTTTATCGGAAGAGCTTGTCAATTTACTCCGGACGATGAAGAGCGGTATAAACACCATTATGTACCAATAGATGTTTTAACCAAGGTGGGGGTAGATACTCTTTATGTAGGCGAGATAAAGGATCCCGTTAATTCTATGGGCCATGTGACTTATTTCTGGACAAAACTGAAGTAAAGTAAAAACAGATATCTATGTTATTAAACTGAATTCGGATAGCAATAATTATTAAATAATTAGAATATGACCAAATTTCGTTTGATCAGGGAAGCAGTTTTTGGGCAACATATCCCAAAGTACAAATTCCCTCATCTTGTCAAAAATATATTTTTTGATGGCCCCCTTCCTCCAAAGTACTTCGATGCTTTAGTCAGGCCTGCAAAAAACTTGGAACGCCTTGACATTCATCTATCGTCTCTTTGTTGCCTTGCCCCTTCAAATCTAGATCTTCCGCTTATGAATAACCTTCAGACTTTGAATATTTGGGCAAGTGAAATTCAAAATTCTAAATAAGCCTTGGAAAATTTGTATGAATATTAACTTCATCGCAAAATTATCTTTTCAATCAATAATTCTAAACCCTGACTGAAAAAACTGTTGTTCCATTTACATTCATTCAGGGTCACAAATTAACTCAAGGATTGTTCACTACGTTCTACAGCTCCATGCTTGTAATGAGTAACGTAGTTGCTTTACTTGAAAACAATAACTTCCCCTACTTAAAAAACTTAGCATTGGAATACCCCTTCGATATTGGCATCAATGAAACAAAAGTGACTGAGACGTTACTTGAATTTTTGAAAAAACATCAAGGGCATCTAGAGAAATTGAAAGTATGCGTGAACTTATTCATAACAGAGGAGCCTAATGCTTTCGAAACCCCCCAAGACAGAACATGGGTCCAAAAGGCTAAAGCAACTTCAAAAACTCTTAAATTAAAACACATTGAAGTGACCATAACAAGTATTTACAAAGTACGTCTAACAAGAATATGGTTTGGATTTATCGAGACACAAAATACTCTCGAGTCCGTTATGCTGATGACTTTTCGACTTCAATCAGACATACTATACCGCATATGCGAACAAAATTTCAAGACTCTAAAACAAATAGGCTTAACAAGGCTAATACTCAACGAAAACGGAAGATTTAATCCAATTAATTGCAGTGTATTTCAGAACTGTACTTCATTAACAGATTTATTTCTAGAAGGTCTCCCAACAGGCATGCCAAATAGTCCAGGGCTAATTGAAGTCAACCTTTTACCCTTGAGTCTCCAGCGAGTGGAAATTGGCTGCATTATAGTGAGCTCAATAGACTCTCAACATATCCTCTGTAATCTCCCAAATCTAAGGGAAGTCTTCTTAAATGATACTGGTCGCTCAGGGGGCAATGGAGTGACAATTGATACTCTTACCGAAATCATTCAAACTCGTAGAATTAAAAAAGTTTCATTGTACGCTTGTATCCTTGGTGTAGTACCTGCGGGAGGAATCTTAAATGGTGACCCTGATAACCCAAGTAGACTTATTTCGAGCCCTTATGGAATGATGGAACTTGTTCTGGATGAAAGTGGATATTATAAATCTATGGCTAGACCACATTTATTCGAAATTTTATTTGATTGAAACTTTGACACTTGTAAAAGTGTCTTATGCTAAAACAACCAACATTATTATCAAAATTATTTGTGTTATCTATCAAGCTAATAAATTTTAGTTGTATAAAAAATTTCCAAGTGTTATTTTGAATCTCATTATATTCGTTCACATAATTAATGTAATTATACATATCCAGGAGCATGGCAGCATCTGACATAAAATTCCGATTAAAATTTGAAAAGAAAGTTATTTTTCAAAATTTTGAATTTGGAAATTTATGAAAAAGTCTAAAAATGTCTATTCATCTCAGTGCTAAATTAGATAAAATCGATTCACTCGAAATAAAACAAAGTTTTGCATTCATTCCATACTTCCATGCAACTGTAAACTGAGAAACAACTATAGCTGAAAGGACCCACATCAAATGTTCTTAGATCTCCCCAATGTCTGACAAGTTCCCAACATACTCCAAAATCCCACATTGTTACCATTATTTATAAAAATTCTGTAAAATTAGAATAAAAATTTCAATTTGTTTTTCCTAAAATAAGTTTAAAATAAATGTATCTATAAACTGTATCTAATTTTGTTAGACTTGATGGAATATAAAAGCTCAAATTATAATGTCTAAAATAGAGTCAGTCGATAGTGTACATGTTTTTGAAATGGGTAAATGATGTAAAGTAAGTAATGGTTAAGATCATACTTCAAAGGATCATTTCTTTAGTATGTATGTTTCAACCCTTAGCCTATATGACTAAGGAACAACCCACGATGAAGAGATATAGCATCTACCCCTGAGCGTGAGAAGGACT
>JAQGAA010000837.1:0-18819 GCA_034696425.1 Isotoma viridis | reverse complement strand
AACAATGATACATATCCCATCCCATTTACCATATATTGTTGAAGGACCCTTCTATAAGTACCCTTGATTTCGCCCATCTACGTACTCAAAGAGTTTCCAGGACCATCATCAACACTAATCAGAAATAAGATTTCAAAAAAGTTGAATCGTTCGAAAGTTAGTGAGTCCAGAGACCGGTAGATAGATGCATAGATACATTCGCATAAAGTATCTAGCGATACTTAACAAGATTGATTTTGATGTTCTTGCTATTTTGATTAACAGACTGTTAAAGAAAATCTTTTAAGAAAATCTTTTATACTAACCAACTTCAAAGAGATATGATACTAATACTTAATGTGTCACACGTATTATTAGGACCACCTGGACCTATTGGTGACCCGGCACCACCTGGTAAACCCCGACCATCCCGTGGGTACTTCTTCACCCGACATTCTCAGAAGACCACAGACCCTCGTTGTCCTCCAGGAAGTACTAATCTATGGAATGGATATTCACTTTTGCATATGATGGGTGACGGCAAAGCTCGAGGCCAAGACTTGGGTATTAAATTATAATACGAAAAACTAAGTTATTATTATTAATTTTTGATTTTTAATTTTCCAACTCTTAAGGTGCTCCTGGAAGTTGCTTGGCGAAATTCTCGACAATGCCATTCCTCTTCTGTAATTTGAATAACGTTTGCAATTACGCCTCAAGAAATGATTACAGCTATTGGCTAAGTAGCTTTGAACCCTTGCCCATGATGATGATGCCTATCACTGGAATAGAAATTAAAAAGTACGTCTCTCGATGCGCCGTTTGTGAAGCAGCAACAACTGTGATAGCTGTCCACAGTCAAACAGTAGATATTCCAGAGTGCCCTAATGGATGGTTTCCGATGTGGAATGGGTACTCTTTTCTCATGGTAAAGTGCTCATGAACTATTGTTGACAGACTACGATGGTGGCATGGTGGTAGTAAATGGGATTTATTTTAAAATCTGTAGCACACTGACGCTGGAGCAGAAGGAGGTGGCCAGCCTTTGGCAAGTCCAGGTTCCTGCTTGGAATATTTTAAGCCCCTTCCATTCATTGAATGCCAAGGTCAAGGACGCTGTAACCTTTTCAGTTCAGCCCATTCATATTGGCTTGCAACAATTCCTGAGCAAAAACAATTTATGAGACCAGAGCATGAAACAACAAAGGCTGGAAGCCATGAAAATCGAGTTAGTAGATGTTCCGTTTGTACACGAAGAAGACCGGATGTCAGAACACAACCTGGGCAACCAGCTCCAGATGACTATGATGAAAATGGACCTGAGGCACAGAAATGGGGATGAACATAAATATTGGTGAAACATAATGCATGGAAACTTGTACTTAACATGTTAAAAAATTAAGTTAAGAATTTTGGTACTGCAGATTTATTAGCATTAGTCTTGTATTGTTTTTACTTGGATAATCTTGGTATTTTGACATTTGTACCATATGCGGTTCGACTGCTGGACATTACATGAGCTAGTTTTCTAAAAAGGCAATTATTATCTAGCTAATCGTGCTGCTATTTTAATACTTCGAATAATTGAGTATAATGTTTTCCTTTTTAACTGTGTTCAAAATAGTCTCGCATTTTTGATGTACTTAAATAGAGTAACTGGAAACTGCCAGTCTAATTATCACTGCCTTAATTTTAAAAGCTTTTTTAATATTACTCTGTTAACGTTATTTCTAAGTAAAATTGTTCGAAATAAATTGTTTTTCATACGATTTGGAACTTGGAAAAAGGAGTATACATTATTTTGGAAAACCGCTACTTCGCCTGGATTCAGGACGCATGATGAGGGTTCGTGTCCAAAATTAGTCGTAAAACAACGTCGTTAATGGGTGTATGCAAGTAGACTCTTGAGAAGGAACTATTAATTAGTTCGAAAGCTAGAGCGATTAAAAAACTATCCACTTGCGTATACCCACCAACGATGTCAATCCTTCCGAGTGGCAAGCTATATGCAATCATGTGAAAATTATAGTCAGGTTTGTTATATACTTTCGAGTCTTTTTATTTCTGTTTCAGATTTTACAGATAAATATTTGTTGTATGCGGTCTAGTAGGGCTAGTTAACTTTGTCAACACACCGTGATCCAACGCTTTCAACTTCTTAATGCAAACTTTCAAGTTCACCACGATAAAGGACAACTATATCTAGGTGTGTGCTACTCTAATTCTAGCATCTTATGTCATATTATTAATTTTTAGGGCTACCATAAAAATAATCATCTCTTTTTTATAGTAATTTTTTTTAACACATAACATAATGGACAGTCCTTTTCGAACTACGACACGAACTTATGATTAAATAAAATAACTAAACTAAGCTAACTTATAAATAATCTGCGACGCATCCAATGAATCGGCCGTTATTGTTATGACCGTTTCTACTTATCTTTAGCGAAGTAATTACTAATTAGACTATTTATCATTGTTGTAACGCTGACTGGCTGACTGACTACTTGTTCTTTTCCTGCTCTCCCTTCTTCCAAACGAAGTCATGGAAAATTTGATAGAGGCATCCAACAGTAAGTGCTCCAACGACCGCACCCTATGCACAGAAGAACGTTATTTTACTTATTTTGTTGTTGTAAATGTCTTGCTTTTAGAACTGATAGTATACCACTATACCTGTGCTGCAACTCGAGTATGAATTAGGAATACGGATACTTTCTGATTTCCACGGCTTCTGAACTTAACTGCCGCATATCCCAAAGCAAACAATGCACCGGCAATTCCTACGAAGCAGTGAACCAAAAATCGTTATATTTATTATGTATTTCTATATAAGGTTAAATCATTTAAATTCATTACCAGCAGGAATAAACGGATTTTCCTTGGATTTTTTTAGGAACTTGCTTTCCTTTTCCTCCTCATAGCTTGTTCTGAAGCCATCAAATTGGGGTGCCTGAAAATAAGCCAATGATTTAATCTTTTTAGCTTGAGTTTACAATCATTTTAGACTGCTAGAGATCTACATAAACATGCCTAAATTCGGCTAGTTATATCTAAAAATTGCAATCAGTCAATATGATAATATAACAAAAAAAAGAAAGAAAGAGATTATCACACCTCCGGATGTCCAAAATGTACCTGTTTACTCATTTTTATGAGTTTATTTTTTTATTCAACTCTCGATAAAAACTTTAATATTCAGTAAAAGTATTCGAAATCTTGATAATAGTTCTTCAATGACGATTCTTCTGATTCTTGTGTTCTTAGCACACCACCGTTTAAGGATGAAAGTAGACTGTGGGGTGTAACTGCGTTTAGATCTGACCTTCTTCGATACCCAGTTCAGTAGTGATCTTGTTTAATGCGAAATGTCTTCGTCGTCCTCCGTGTTGTTATTGTTATTCCGTTTAAGTTTCAGTATCAACATCAACCTAAAATTAGTATATGGTACAAAAGTTTTAGTAAAGCTCATTATCCATGGCATGGGCAAGTTGTTTGTACACAAAATCAAGGAGAAAAGGAGATTAGCACATTGAGTTTGTCAGAGCCACAGAATAGGAAGGTCGGGTGTAGGGCAGAATCTGCGTCTCAAAATCGCAATTGTGGAAGGCCTGTGAAGGTGACGTGAAGATATATAGAGAAAGCGATACGCAATTTTATTTTACGAATAAATTGCGAACAAATGCGGAAGTGTATAGAATAGAAGATGATCGGGGATCTGAGGACTTTACTTATCAGTATTACCCATGTCCATAGTCCATGTGGCCGGCACCACTCGCACCACCAACAAAACAACCCAAGCAAGCAAGATCAGACCCCGAAAAGATCAAAACAAGTCCAAAACACGCAACGAAACATTTCATAACTTACTTGTATTTATTTGTGACTTTTAGTTCAGAGATGAAAGTTAGAAGCTAGATATAACTGAAATCAGATTCTTTTTACTGAAATCTCTGAAAGTGAAAGTTACAATTGAACGAGTTATTAATAAATGTGAAATGTAAAAAAACTACCAAAATTGCACACGACTCAAAATGTGAAATGAGCTCAATTCAGCTGTAATGAAATGAATCAATATCACATGCAGTTTCTTTTCCAAAAACCTCACCGAAAGCTGCAAACGCAAACTTGAATGATTATGATCCGAGTAGTCACTCTAGTCACGTAGTCAGAGCCCAGAGCAGTTGAGATATTATTGAGTTTTTGCATGTGCTAGTGCAGTGCCAGCAGTGCTACTTTTACTTTTTGACTTTTACTAATTAAACTGTCTCTGTCAGTCAACTGAACAACTGTTGGACATTCCATTTTAGTAATCTTCTCCTGTGTGCTGTCAGCTGTGCAACAACCGGAACCTTATCCGATTCGGATTCTAGTGTTGAATGCAGGAATTTGGAATGTGTAAACCACTGTAAAAGGTAATCATGTAATAACAGCAGAATTACAATATTTGATGTCTTAATTTGTAATTAGATGTGTGTACGTACCAGTCACCAGTGTACCTCATTCGCATTAAAGACAATGAAAGAGAAAAAGGTTTTTATAAGGCACTCATGGTATGACGATGTGAAAGTAGTCACGTCTCACGTAGACTAACCCCGAGGTTTACTTATTATTATTGTTGATTGCTGTGTACTTCGTCTGGTTGCTTCTGCCTCTGCCTTCATTCATAGCCAACGCTGGGGTTATTGTAGTTTTTCATCATTGCATAATTGTTGATAGTTTTAAAGTTTAATTGACTTTCATTAGAGTTTTTATCATTGTTGACTTGATGATAGAATAGAAACATTAGGTCCTATTCAACTAAAAAATAAGTAGATCTGTCAAGCTCCTTCCATCGCATCAACTGCATAAATCCATGCAATCTCACAATGCATTTGTAATATTATGGTATACATAAATACAAAAATGCAGGCTTCAGACAGGATGGAAATATTATGCAGTTTCAGTCACGTAGACGTTTTCCCCATTCATTTGCATTATAGGCTTCTTATTTATCATAACATATTTTTGTCTGTTTCTTGATTGCCTCTGACTTACCACTTGCTAAGAAGAAGCACATGAAAAGTTGTGTCTTGTTTCTGTCACAATAGTATTTGTAATGGGGTCAGGTCAGAAGTCAGAGGATGGATATAAATATGGACTATCGCTTTAAATCGTTGAGATGTCTGAATGCTTAAAATTATTACCGTTATAGTACCTACTTGTAATTCCTCATAAAAAAATTATGCCTCTTATAGTAGACAAGATAATATACTGCTTTTAAGTATTTTTGTAATGTAAAGATGACAAGCTGCCATATTGTTTTAAATAATGTTTATTTGTTTTCAGATAATGGGTTTAATAATTGATGTAAAATATGATATACTCTCTTTGCAGAATTTCTGACAACTATCAAATGCGGTGTCTCTCAGATCTTAATCTCTCTCTCCTAGTGCCTTGCAAAGTGTCAAACATACCAAAATATTTTCAACAATGGCATCAGCAGCAGTAGGGGCAGCTAATCTGACAGGTACTGTTAATTTTGGGGATGTGCAAGGTCGTCCATCAATGTTTGACTTGGTTTCACAAGAAGGATTCTCACACGCTTTAAGACCTGCATTTTTTCACATCATCAAGGTATTCGAAAATTCTTTCTGGTTTTATCTAAAATTTATCTAAAAAAACGAATTTATCATTTTTTCTAATTGAAATGCATTTTGTGTGACGGATAGACACTAGCAGAAAGATATCCCGGAGGAAGAATCCCCGTATTTTATCGCAACTTTGACGAAGTATATCTGGCATTTGATACTCTTGTTCAGTGGCATTATTTTCTAACCAGAGGTAAGAGTAACACCTAAAAATCTAAAGCAGAAATTGGTAGCTGAATTTTAATTACAAAATCTATCTTGCGTTTATTTTCAGGTGCAACTTTAAGTGAAGCATTTTATGGACTTGAGCGAAAATCAATAACTGTGGGAAGTAAACTTACAAAGATTAGATTGTCTTATATTCTATCTGTGATATTGCCGTACTTGCGAAATAAGCTAGACAAAACTCATCGTGATAATGCTGAAGAAACTGATCATAATGGCCAAAACGGAAATCGTGGAGTGAGTTTTAGCAAGTTGAAAACCTATTTATTTGTAAAGCCATTACAAATTTTTAACTTTGTTGTTAAACTTTGTTTTCGTGGTTTATCTTTGTAGTTGACGCTTCAGACGTTTTTGAAATATTATCCTTACTTCAAAGCTGCAGCAACAGCTGTAAACTTATGTTGTCTACTAGCCTACTCCTTTGGCTTCTCGGATTCTCACAACCTAATTTTTAGACTATTGGGTATGCGCTTATCATACGCTTCACCAGAAAGGGCTAAGTTTGTCGAAGATAAAAATTCTGAGATATTTACGCCAAGTTCCTGGGGGTATGCATAAATTAGTTTTTGAAATCATTGTCTTCATTAGAATTCATTCGACACTCCAATAAGTTAACGTTTGAAACTTCCAATTTACAGGAGCTTGAAAAGATTCCCAATAATTGTACTTCGTTTTTTGGGTGAAAGTGTCCTTTTTGGAGTAGAGATGGGTTCGTTTTTCATGCAGTTCCTAGATTGGTGGTACAATGATCCTCGCAGAGAACGAGTTGTCCTTTCCTCGCTTCCAGTTCCTCCACCTCTGTCGTCAGGGGATCAGAATTGTTTAAGTTTAAGCCGACAAGAAAAAGATAAATGCCCTCTTTGTAGAAACAGTTTTCGAAATCCTACGGCTTTGTCCACAAGTGGGTACGTAACAATTTAATAATTCCTTAACACTTACATATCTCCGCTTCCTGGCTATATACTATTTGAACCGATTGCTAAGTACATATTTATATACATATTTTACTTGTTCTGTACTTTTTTAGTGTTGTCTACTGCTACGGATGCATCAGCCCGTACCTAAAGCAAGAGGGCAAATGCCCCATGACATCATTGAACTCTTCGATGGATCATTTAATTAGATTATTTCCATAATTGTTTTCGTAAAGCTGCCTCTGCCTTTATGTAAACTTTATGAGACATCGGTAGCTTTAGAGATTTTTTTTCACTGCCTCCAAGGTGCAAAATGACTTGTGAATATTTTTGTTAATGAATAAATTACAGCTTAAATATTTTAAAGAATAATTTTAATTTTCTAATGAAAATCTAACTTTGTAGTTGGTTTACAAAATCTTGAGCAACTTTTACTGCCTTATTAACTCCATTTATCTTGTTAACTTTAGCTTGATATAAGTTGCTTCGTAGAGAACCTTTTCCATCCAAGATCTCACACAAAGCTTCACCGAGTTTAGTCAAATCTTCCTTTTTAATGATTTCTTCACCGCCAACTAGCATTAGATGACCAGAATTGCCTTCTACTTTCAGAGTTACGAGCAGCACGGAAGTTTTCTATGCATTATGCATCGGAAATGATTTAATATTTATTCTACGCTATTATATTAGTGTCTGAAGTTTTAAAAATATGCTTATTTGTCACTTACAGCACTTCCGATTTCTCGTAGCAAAGCATTTCCAAAATCAAGATCGACATTGTCTCTAACACATTTAATAAGATGGAATAAAACAATTATTAATCCACAAGGTACACAAAATCTTGGATTATTTTTCAGAATGCAGATACCTGTGGTAACTCCAAAATTTTACCGATGAGTTATCTGTAAATTTCTTCGCTTCCAAAGCGGCCAAATCTTTCGCCAATACTTGAGCGGTCTGGAGTACATTCGTTTTTTATGTTTATATTACTTCCACACATCATTTTAAGTTTAAAAGTATAAAATAATTAATTAAGCTACCTTTCTAGTATTCTTCAAGGCCATGTTAAGTTTTTCAGCAGCAACAGGGAAATCAACAGGAGTGGATCTTAAAAAAAATCAAAATGCTAAAATAAAAACTATATTTAAAAAAAAATGTTTGTGTCTAACTAAGTAAACTTTTAATGCGGCTATAGTGTAGTTAAAGTTAAAATTTTACTTAAGAATCCCCATTAGTTTTTGCTCTCTTTGAAACTGTTGAGAAAATCTGTCTATGACACGGTTTCCAGATAAAAAATACAACAGACACTTTCCTTTCTTCTTGACCACATTAAGTAGCTTTATAACCTTTGGAAAACCAAAATAAATTTAGGTTTAGGTTATGCATTAGGCATTTTTGTGATTAATTAATTAATTCAATAATGTAAACATTTAAGTCTTGCATACTTGAAGTTGAGAAAGATTTGAAACGTGCGTCCCACAACAAACATTAGATTCCACACCAGCCATTGTTACGATACGGATTTGACCCTTGACATCTTCAGGCAAATTCCTTCCTCTCGCCTATGAATATATTTACAAATTATTTTTAAAAACAATCAGGGTAGGGTATGACCAAAATACTTTAATAAACCTACAGTTTGAAGCTTTGGGTCATCCAATTCAACAACCTCAACAGATACAGGAGTACAATCTCGGATTTTTGTATTGACTTCATCCTCAATTGCTTTTAGTTGTTCTTCTGTAATATCTTTTGTATCTAAAACAATAATTTAAAAACTGTTCAAATATTACATTAACCAATTTTACTTTGAATTTTTAAGAAATAAATGCACTTCTGCTGACCTAGTTCGATGTAGGAATCTTCACTACCAAGCCACCAAGATGTTGTTGGGAATCCAAACATTTTGTCGGCTACTGCGGTAATTAAATGTTGCCCTAAAAGAAATTAAAAAAATAAGAATGCTAGCGAATTGTGTTTTATTTAAAATTTATACTTTTTGGTTGTAATCATCATGTAAAATTGTATTTGAAGTTTTTGAAGCTGTTCAACATAAGCTAACGTTTTGAAAGTGAAGGAATATCAAGATAACTTCCTTAATATTTTGATAATATATAAAACACATAATTTGAAATTTGTGGTTATCATTCGATAAGAGTTTAACTGCCCTTCCTTTCATGTACGGTGATTGATTGGTGAAATAATGCCGTTGTATGAAGCCCGAAGTGAAGGAGACAAAGGTATATAACGTGCATTCTTATTCTTTACTCAATCACAGACGACGGCTAATGCTGCTCATGCGTTCATTATTTTCAACCAAGCACTTTTGTGTCAGCATTGTCAGCAATGCCTGAGCAGAAGCGCAGCAGCCTGACCGGAGGAGAGGCGATCTATAGTGTATCATTTAGTTGGCGAGCAGAGCTTTACCTAGCCAAATCATTTATTAGTGTATCTCGCTGGCATTACGTGTGATGTGACGTGTGGACAGAAGAGTAGAGGTAGAGATAAGGTAAAACGTGTGAATTGTTAGTGAACGTTTGATATATTAGTAGTGTGAAGTGTGACCTGTGACCAGTCAGTCTCAGTGTCAGTGTCAGTTTGACGTGAGTTGAATCTTGAACGTATTTTAGTCAATTCGTGTACTACGTTGTACGTATACACGTATATGTTTTGTACTAATTGTGTCTCTTTTGTCTGTTTAGAAACGCAGGGAACTGCTGGAGGGTACAACAGTCGGCGTCGGTGCAGGGCTTCGGGCTTGCTGACAAAAATTGTCGGTGAATGCAAACGCATGGGTGACTAGGGTGACCAAGTGCAACTTAAGATGCATTCCAAAGAACACGAGGACCCCAAATTGCTTCCACATCTCGTTACCGATGAGTCAAATAACAACCAAGAGGGTGCTATGGATGTTGGGATAAATGATGACGAGGCTGCTGAATTTGTAATTAATAATACCTTGAACTTGGGAAACACTGATGATGAAACTGAAGGGGCTCTTGAATCTGTCGTACAATCTTCAAGTAATTCTGGTAATAACAATATATCAGGATCAGAAGCATCGCATATCCAGGACCCTCCGTCAAGTAGGTTTATATTATACGTTGAGTACTAATCTTATTCACGCAGTAAAGTTGCACGTAGTGCCTTGAATTGAAGAATTGCATGTTTTACTTTATTAACAGACACATCTTCTACAACAGAATCAGACCAACGTCAAGCTAGTACCTCTTCTGGTTGCGGCACATCTCAAGCTTCTCAAGAATCTAAATCTAATGGTGTGTCGGTTTCCAGTAGCGAAATAGACAAAATTACTAGCAACTACAGTAAGTATATTGTCGTCGACAGCAATAGCAGTGACAGCAGTTCAGATGATGAAATTGACGCATCGAGGACTGAATTAAAGGTGGCTATATGTCCTATTCAAAATCAAAATCGAGATTCTTTGGTACCATTAAATTATGGTGCAGCAGCCACATTTCAATCGCAAGCCGAAACAGACAGCATAGAAGAAGATGGTGATGGTGACGTTCAAATGGATTGCAGCGATGTATCAGATGCTAATTCCCTTCTGAGTGATGCACATTTAGGTAGTTAAGCATTAAAATTTTTAAATGCATTGGATTGGTTCGATACTTAAAGGTGCATTCTTTTTTACCCCCGTTAGCAGATAATATGGAAACTACGATTCCACGCGAGTTGCCCAACAATCTCAAGATGTGTGCCGTATGCCTTGGTCCTGGAACATTTGTATGTGGCAAGTGCTACAAGACAACTTACTGCTGTGAAGCACATCAACAGAAAGATTGGGAAACGCATCAACAGGCGTGTGAGCATTTTAGTCTCTACCGTACCCCATCTGTTATTTACAGGGGCCCATTCAACATTGCTGAGAAAAATAAGACTTTTCAAATGATAGCGTCAGTAAAGGTTTCAAGTGGGGCAAAAATCGTTGAAGAAAAACCTTTTCTTTTAAGCCCGTGGCCCAGAACAGCACTTCGTCAGTCTGAAGAAATTCTACTTCGAGGGATTGCAATTCGATGTTTAACATGCTTCGGATGCTGTAAATACATTGGGTTTAACTTCACTGAATGTGGCCTTTGCAGTTTGCCAGTTTGTTCATTGAACTGTAAACAGATGCACAATCATTTGAACAATGAGTGCAAATTCGTGAGCAAAATTATAGCGGATGGAACAAAATGCAAACTTGGAATTGGAAATTTCAAAATGGACGATGATGTTAAGCTCTTTTACACGGACGTAATGATTCTACGGCTGATTTTAAAGTTGTCAAACATAATGAAAGAACAGGGGCAAGCAATATATGAACAACTTTGGAATGGACTTTGCTTGACGTGGAAAATCAAAGAGAAAGAAAGAACAACATCTTCTAAAACGGGAATGAAGATTCACGGTAAACTTCAGGAATATTTCCCATTGAGCTGGTTGGCAACAAAAGGAGACAATAGCGTGATTTGGAAGCTGTATTGCATAATTGAATCGAACAGCTTTCGCTTTGACTTACCATACAGAAGATTCAATGTTCTTTGTACCGTTTTGAACCAAGCGAACAATAGCTGCCAACCGAATTGCCATGTTTTCTTGCAAGAATGTACTGTAGACGATTACAACGAATCAGAACTCTCTGACATAACCGTGGTAATGAGGACGGGTATGCCTTTGACGAAAGGAGAGGCGCTTACTTTTTCTTATGGTCCCCTAGTCTTGGGTACTCGTGAGAGGCGACAATTGCTTTTAGACTCTTATCTCATCTGGTGTGAGTGTCAACGATGTCGGGATCCTAAAGAATATGGAACTCATGCATCAAGCATAATGTGTAGACAATGCAATACGGGAATCATGGTACCTCCAACTGACATACTGAATTGTGACAACCCCAAAGCCATGCGTTTGACTGATATGGAATCAGGGCGAGCTCAATGGGTTTGCGAACAACACCCAAGTGGACGGTGTCGTCGAAGTCCTTTAAGGTTTGTTAATTTTGTATTTGTACATGAACAGTAAATTAAAATGAAATACAAGAATGAGCCAATTCTTAAACTAAGGAAGGACTTCTTCTTTATTTCTTTTTCAGCGTTAATAGATCCATTATTGGCCCGACAACAACACAATTCATTGCCAACCGACAGTTGAAGAGCTTTGAAGATGAGAGTTTGACCACGATTGGAAAACTAAATGAGGTACATTTTTTCATTCGGTCTAATAAATTTCGGAATCGTGTGAACACCCAAACCCAAACCCAAAGTCAACTTGTGTTACCTGATTTACATTACATCTTTCTGAAACTATATGATGATATTCTTCGAGGAGCTTTGTACCCTTTATCCGACTTGAGTAAAGAGAGCTTGAAGGACTTTGATGGTCCTAGTCTAACTCTAATAAAAGAAACGAAGGAGGCGTACACTAGTTTCATGAAAATCGTTAATCCAGGGTTTCAGTTTGAAGGTAGGTAGATTAATTTTTAAAATCTTTTTAGTTTAGAACAGAAGCACATGAGTGTGGAATGGAAAGATATTGTTAATTTACGTCAAAAAATTAAAATACGTTAAATTCGTTCATTGTATTATCGTCCATAGGTTTTCCTTTGCCAGTCATTGATTTGATGATAAACGAGAGCTTTCTGAAGGCACATGATATGGAAGTTGCAATAATTACTGAAAGGAGCCATAGGCAGAGGATCATGATTGCAGAAGCTGCTCGAGCCGAAGCTATACAAGGTGGTTCGATTGGTACTGCCGGGGGAAATACTGGAGCAGTTCGAATTATGGAGCCACGGATAAGACCACAAGGACAAGGAGGATTACCACCTCAGTTGGGTGAACGATTACAGTTACAAGGTATCGTCCCTCTCAGCAGTTTTTTTAGTATAGCTTACGCTGTTTTATCATTTTTATAACCAATGTAGTATTGTAGTGAGATATGATTGCCAGGGTCTATGTTTTTTATGAAAAACTGTAAAGTAATTAATTACCCGAGTGTTGCTGCATGTGATCAAGACGTCGTTGCCAGTCAATTTTAATTGAAACTTTGTCTCCTACATTCCAGCACAACGAGCTCGAAGTATCGTTCGCATCCGGAACGTCCTTGGCGAGTTTGATTGATTGTTGCTCTACTGATTTTGGCGAGTTGTTCTGGACAAAATAATGAATTGCAGTTGTTCCATTACGGATAACACGAACTACTTCCGCATCGTTTATTAATCCTCGATCGTCGGGCTGTTTTAAATCAATTTGTAAATCGAAATCAATTAATAGTTGTAACTGTAATTAGAATTTGTTTTTTTTATTTTATAAGTATAGCATTAGTATTAGAACTCTTAGACGTTAATTTACCTGGCCACCACCTTCAGGAAATAGAATAGTATCTTTCAAAATGACTTGGTATAGAATTTTGCTATTTCCATCTCCACATTCTTGTAATATCTTGGAATCAATTGACAAGTTGGATATCGTCTTTTTGTCTGTGACTATTGAACAGGATACTACTTCTGTGTCGTACTAGAATTAACAAGTAATTTAGTTAGTAATTAAGTCACTTTGTAATGCAGGATATGAACAAGTTAGTGTAACCTTTTGACAATGTATTGTTAACTTAATTTTAGTACTTGTTTATGTTCTGTCTTTACCAAAGGGTAATTTTTCTATGATTAAAATGGTTGTTTTTATTGCGGATAATGCCAGCTTCTTATGTAATTAGTAATTAGTTATTTGATGACTGGTCAAATGAGCCATTATTGTATCGATAGTGAAAGTGATACAGATATTGTGCAATGAAGTGATTATCATAAAGTGATTTCGGACACGTGACATAAGATAATACATAAGTGATAATCTCATTTGAAGGACTTACCTGTGTAAGAAATGAGTCTCTCTGACACATAAACATCTTCGTTTGTTTGAATTGAAGTTTCGGGATAGAACAGTTTTTAAAGATAAGGTGTGTTTGGTGTGTAGAAGATCGGTTTATTATGTATTAGAAAAGCACGTTGGCCCGGGTAGAAAGTCACTTAAATATTAAATTAAGATAAAACCGGTTCATGATTCTGTTCCGAATTTCCGAATCCGAGTGTTCTGAGTTCCGGTTGTTTATGAGACGAGCGTGTTTATTAGTGTTAAGTACATAGGAGCATAGAATACCCGCGCGTGGGAATTTGCCAACCTCAGGTAGTTATTTACAAAAATTACTTCCATCACACACAAAAAATAATCTGACATTTAATTTTTTGTTTACTTTTACTCTTTTCAAATTGTTGATTGTTGGATATTGACAGGTGTCTTGGTAAGTCCATTTTATATTTATATTATCTTGTAATTATTGCAAGGGGTAAGTGCTTTCAAGTTTAAAGTCTATGTGTTGGGTTGGGAAGTTGGGAATTTGGATAGGAGTGGTGTTAATTTGTTATTAAACTAACTTTGAATTCGTTAATGGTAAAATCAATTATTCGTAAGGTTGAAGGTGAATGGAGATTCAACGTGGAAATGTGAAATGCGCATTAGGATAGGAAGGAGGGGGTGTGGGGTTGGTTATCCGTTTCTTCGAAAAACGATGAGAAGTTCAAAGTTGGAATATAAATGCTTAATAAAAATGTTCTCAGTTTTTTATTAATTTTGTTCTCAGAGCAGTCCACAGTCATATCTACGTCAAACGTAGAGATAGAGGAGGCACAAAGATTGACTTGTAATGGCCAACTTGAAGCGAAGACCTGACAAAGACTTGAATCATGACAACTGGGACCAGGAGGATGATCCTGAGGAGAAAGGCGAGTTTAAGAAGGCTAATGATGATGACCTCAAAAACCGAAAAATAATTAAACCCAGGCGAAAACTGGTAAGCTGATACATGATATGATATGAATGAGGTATCAAGTAATGGACAAAAGGTATTATGATACTTTTCTTAATATAATTGTGTGTATAATTTTTGTAAACCTATAGAATACTGGTGCTGCAGCGACTTCAGGGCCAAGTAATCCCTTCAGTGCTTTTGCATTTGGGGTAGGAATAGGATCTATTCCTGCTGCAACAACCTCAGGGTTTAGCTTTGGTATACCTGCTGCTCTTAGTAGCTCCGCGTATAGTGGCTCTGGAGGATCAGATGCTGTTGCTGGTAGTAGCACTCCCGGGGGTACTGGATCCCTTTTTTAAGCTTGCTGGAATTACTCCATCATCTGTACCCCCGACGAAGGCTTCAGCTGATTCTTCAACTGCAGATACTCGTGAGTCTAAATTCGTGATAGGTACTATTGATGATATAGTTATAGTATAACGTGCTAACTATTTTACTTTGGTATAATGTTTACAGCAGGAAGGGCAGAGGCATCCTCAGCAGCTGCTGCTGTTGGGGGAGGGCAGAAACAAGATGAAGCTGAACCTGAGGTGGGCAGTATAAGCGAGAGTGAAGGAATAACTGAAGAGAGCTCAAATTCCTCTTCATTGCCGTGGAATGTTTCATCCAGACAACAAGAAAATGAAGCTCGAGAGGAGCCGGGAGCGGATTCTATGCAAAGTCTTAAACCAAGGTCTGATAATGGAGATTTGAATCAGGATAATTGGCCAGATGAAGAGGAGTCTGTGGAAAAAGCCTCTTCGGCAGAAGCTATGCAATCCAGAAAGGTATTGACACTTTTTCATGCTAATAGCTTTCTAATTTGCATAATGATTGATACTCAAATCACTCGAATTTTTTGAGCTTGTACGTAGCCTGGCTGGTGTAAGATGACAGTTTATGATGAACTTCCAAAGGAACAATAATTGGCTTATATTTCTTGTAAACGAGCATTTTATTTGTTTTTTTTTAAATATCTCATCGAATCGACCAATGATTAAGAAACGTAAATCATGAGATTATTTAAAAATGGAAGTTAAAGATCTTCATAACGCCCCATTGCAAGATCTTCCAGAACCGTCTAGTGATTCAGATAATTCTGTAGTGAATAAGACATATAACATAGAATGGAATCCTGTTTCAGGGAAAGCTGAACTGATTTCTGAAAGTGTTCCTTCTACGAGTAACTCGAGTAATAATACATTCTCTACGTCAAGTAGTAGTAGTGAAAGTTGCATTAGCAATAAAAGCAACCGTGGGTCCAGTGTTGATAGCAATATTAGTGAAGTTGTAACTAGTCCCAGTCCCAGCACATCTGGGTCATCATCGGCCATGGATGACTTGAGTTCGTCTCCAGACTCAGTCGTAAGCAGTGTTAAGAGTAGAAAACGAAAGGCCACCGGCCACAGTTCATCAACTATGACCTTTTACCGAGCAGATGAAACTGAAGAAAGTGAAGCTGATGACGAAGCAGAAGCAGACGAAGATTACGATGATGACAATAAAGAAAATCAGCAGAAATTAAAGAAAAGTAAGAAGAAAGCGAACAGCATTAAAAGCGTTTCGGTGGAAAATCGGGATAAGAAGGTTCCTAAGGGCCGAATTATTGTCTCTGCAGTTGAATGGAATCCCTTGAATACTTATAGCAGTCGTGCAGAGTTTGAGCTGGATTTTAATCACAAGTCGTTGCGAGTGTACAAAACCACGAAGACCGATATAAGCGTAAAACGGGTCCATTATTGTTTTGAGTGCGGGAGAAGTGGTGGTGTCTTCATGTACTTGGAAAATTCTTCTGCTGGCGATGATATCGAGTGCTACATCAATGGTAAAACTGTTCATAATCATTTTGCGTTACCTGGTGTTGATTATGAAAAAATGTTCGCTGAAGCAAAGGTAAATATGAAACCTGAGCATGAGAAGAATCCTCCAAAACTTACAAGATCAAAGTCAGTAACGCAGAGTGCTCAGAAGGCTAATGGAGGAGAACTGAACCCAAGGCGTGGAACGTCGTCCAGTCCATTGAATTCAAAAATAGCCAAAGTAAAGGAAGTAAAGGTTAAGTTGCCTAGATTTAGTTCAGGAAGCACAGGTTCTGCGAAAAGTAAGAGAAAGAAACAGGCTAGTGAAAGCCCAGAAAAACCTGATAGTGAAGCCGGAAGTGATTCTGATAACGGGTTGAAGGATCTGAAGACGTATAGACCTAGTAAACGAATGCGAATCGAAGATGATGATGATTAACGCATATTATTCAACAAGAAACAGCCAATTTTAATTCACACTTTACTTGTGGCTTCTCGAGCTTTTACTGTATATACTTTCTATTCTAAGATTTAGGTAATAATGAGCAGTTAACTCGAAAAGGCTTAGCTTTAACATGGCTTATTTGTAGATTTCTATTTATTATTATTGTATTGAATTTATTATTGATTTTTTTACCTAATTGTATTTCAGGTAGGCCAGGCTTCCACAGGCCCAGCGGACTCATCTGAATCATCTTCTGCCAGCAATCCGAACCTTACTACCACAGCAGGTAGAAATCCTTTTGCGTCCTTTAGTTTCGGAAGCTCTTTCGGAGGTGGAGCAGCCGCTGGATCTCTATTTCAACCTTTTGCTTCTGCATCTGCTGCAGTCTCGCAAAGTCAGAATGCTGCTGCTGCAGCAGCTGGCGCTTCAGCTGCAACTTCATCATCAACTCCTTCTCAACAATCAAGTCAACTTGCTTCCGGGGGAGATACTAGATCCCCTGAAAGTAGTGGAATCCTTGTACGTTCTTCAATTGAAGACGATTATGCCGACTACGAAAATGACACTACATCTTCCAGTAACAACTTACTGAACTCCAACGAAGTTAGTAATGACTATCAAGATAATGATGGTGTGAGTGGTGGTGGTGCTGACAATGAAGATCGGGAGGCTGATTGTGAAGGTGTGAATGATGATAGAGAAGCCGAAGGTGTGGACTCTTAATAATAAAAACACGTACAAAACCTTATAAAAATGTTTCTCTCTTAATTAATTTTATCCACAAATCGACGTAGACTTAACTACTTTTTTTGGGACAGCGTAAGTGAAATAATATAAATGGTAGCTCTTGTCATGTCCATTGTTAATATGAATGTGACGCAACCTTTGATGATTAAAATTGTAATTGTGGTATACTACGATTAGGAGACATAAAAGCACTTTCTTATAAATTTTACTGGTGACCTATTGTATAAAATGCCGATACGACAAAATAATAATGCCACCAGAAACTACTCAACTCAACAGTGCATTCATAGTACTTTCTCGAAGGGGACGAAAGTCATAATAATTAGTAATGTAACTTATATAACTGGAAAATCATTTAATTATACTTAAACTGATACTTCGGTCGAATGTTTCACTGTTTCCGAATGAAAGAATAAAGTATTGGGTGGTGTAATCCTATTGTAATTCCAATCAAAGGATGTATATTTTGTACGTATGATTTAATCACAAGCTAATGTTTTCATGACAGAATTAACAAATCTATAGGAATGCCATTTTTCAGTCTTAGTAATATCTTCAGCTCCATGCTTTTTGTAGAATTTTATTGCGGGTTCATTCCAGTCGATACATTCGAAAGAGATTCGAGAGTAATTTCCTTCATCTGCTATCTGCAACATTTAGTAATTACAATTATTCGTTGTCCAATATTTACAAAATAACCTTCTGCAAATTAAACTGGGACTTCATATCATACCTTAGCCAAGTATTTTAAAAACTGTTCTCCAATTCCCTTAAACTGGTGCTCAGATTTAATGTAAATGTCTTCCATATGAATCGATTTTCCTGTCCACATGGAATAGTTGTAAAAGTACAACACGTAGCCTAATACCTCTTTTGTTGAAGATGTTGATTCAGCAACTAGTAAATAGACATTAGGAGGTGCTATGTCAAACGCATCTCGTTCCAGGTCTATATTTTGGGAAATTAAAGTTGAAAGTAGTTAGTATGGCCACTCTTTATAGATAATTTTAATTTCTAATTGTTTCATGCATATTGAGCTGTTATCCGTACCTTTTCCCGTCAACTTAGCTTTTTCTTCCATTTTCTCATAAACTGCAAGTTCTTTAATTAAATTTGCTATCGTTTCGCAATCGTTTCTTGTTGCTGGTCGAATTTGAACCAGTTCATGTGCGGAATCTTCAGCTGCCATGATCTATTGAGTATTTCTTTAGAAAAACACGATTTTCTTATCA
>JAQGAA010000836.1:0-18843 GCA_034696425.1 Isotoma viridis | reverse complement strand
ATAATAACAGATTCTAAATATCTAAATTGTGGTTTGAACCTCATCTTCAGTGTGCCTCCTAACCAATTCAATCCTACCAAAGCCACCCAAACTTAATGAACACACACTCAAATTACTCAAATAATAAACGTGCATTTAGTCAGCACGGGATAATATTATTTTCTTTACATAACACCTTACGTAACCGAAAAGTTTAATGCTTTGATGTGAACCTTTTCACTTTATGAACAATTTGTATTTTTCAATGACTAAATGTTACTTTTTATGTGAATGCAAACATTATAAACTCATGATTCATTTAAAAATTCAATTTTAACTTTTTAATACAAAGTCTATGTATTGTATAGTTAGACTTACTCTTTTATTTATCTTAATACCAAATAAACTAATCAATGTTATAAAATTGAAATTCTATTAAGCCGTAAATGCATTCCGAAATGAATTCAAAAAGAACATAAGAGCTCAACAGCTTGTCAATTTAGTTAGCTATCAATCCTACAATATATATTGAGAATGGAATAATTAGATAAAGGTAATCCAGCAGTTTATAAATCCAAGTAGATAGTAATATTATGAGTAATAATAATAATGCAGTTTTTTAAGGTGTATGACTATTATTATTATGTATCTTGGTTAATCTCTCAAGTTAGTTTCTCCGCAGTTGGCTTAACACGTAATGAAAAGTTGAATCTAGTCGTAGCGTCTATTTATCGCTCCAGGCTACGCTTTTCTCAGTACATCTACCCTAACCTGTATGCATTAATTAACTTAAACCCAAACCAAAGCCCTTGGGATATCCTCTAGTCCATCCGAAAAAAAACTTGAGGATAAATATTGCAATATATAGTAGTTTAGCATTTAACTCGAAAAGAATGGCTGTTTAGTTACATTGCATAATCTTTGCAAAATACAGATCGTCCTCATTTCCATTCCCTCATCATCGTCGTTCCATACTTATATTTTCCATCCATTCCATATAATAATATTCATCTCTTATATCATCATCATATTTACAATTCTGAGATTTATACCGAGTAGTCACGTTGATTGAATTTATGCATGAATCAGAAATGATATAATAATGCCTAATGTGGTAAACATATTTTTCTAATCTTTATCAATAATATCTACATACTACATATTTTAGAGTCAGCTTCGTATAACAGAAGACTGGAACCATTTATAAAGACTACATTATATAATAATATAGTTAAAGTAGTAATTCCCCATTCCAAAAATAAAATAAATAATATTACAGTTAAAAACAACTAATGCCTACTGATTTCCTTTAAAACTTATAACCAATCTATGGAAAAAAACTTTCATTCAAAAAAACAAAAAAATCAATTCATTCATACACCGAAAGGATAAAACCCCACCGAAAAAACCGATTTCCACTATAAGAAATACCCTACAATCCCTAAATAAAACCTACACTACACAAGGCTAAACACAAAACCAATACTGGCTTTGTTTTCCCTTTTCTCATCTATTTTCTTGTATACATCCTTCTACGAGTTTTTTAACCGGAGAAGTATTACAACTCCTAGACGGGTACACTCTCACTTTGTTACCCGTCTCTCATTCAATGTTATTAAAAGGAGAAACTTAAGACGTAGTTCTAAAATCGGAGCAATAGCACAAAAGCACTACTTTCAGAAACATGCATCTTCTTCTCATATAGGAAGGAATATGTTGCTGCGATGCACAAAACGCTTGTGAGTCAGTCAGTAGGTGTGTGTTTAATATTTTGCTCCAACTCAGTTTTTTAACCTTCTACCGAACTTCACAAGAGTGGTTACGCAATACTACGCGGTATGATGGGGAAAACACTACTTGCAAATAGATGCTTCTCTAAATATAATATTATTATATTTAACGTGGTTACACACAGAGACAAAAATAAAAATACGACAACAGTTAAAATAAATATAATAATATATAGCAATATTAATAATGATAATAATAATAATATTATTAATATATAAGATAATATGACACCACAATAACAAACCTTGAACTAATTAAGTTTCCAATAAAATACAATCCTTAATAATCTTCCTTCTTAATAGTTTCGTTTGTCCCCAAAATGAACATGAATGAAGAAATTATAGACTTTCTCCAAGGTGCACTCACTCAGTGTAAACTTTCTTATTTATAAGATGATGAGGTAACTTGAGACAAAACACGAGTCACGAGTACCACAGAATATCATATTACTTTCACACGTCCTACGCTTATTGAGTCTTAATAATAACTCATGTATTTCTTTTAGGATTCATTATATTTATTATACCGACCTGGGTTATTGTTTATAAATATGATACTTTCATGGAGAAATGTGATATTACTTGATACAGGTTGAAAGAACGTGCTTAATGATGACGACAGAAATTCTCAATGGAGAAAGTTCCGAGAAGAGTGAAACTTTTTATGGGTTAGCTATATATTATAATCTGGATGTTCCTAGGTAAAAAAAGACAAGGAACAATGAACAATACACTAATTTGCTTTAAATTGATTGTCACTAATAAGATGACAACAATGTCACATATAATGTCAACTGCTGTAACACAAGAGTAATGAGCATGGTATTAATCGATGAAAGGATGTTATGAAGAAGACTCGTGGGTTGCTAGTGTTTTGTACTCGTGTTTATACAGAACATGTGAGCACAACTTTTTGGTCTCGGGGACTTGCGAATTTTGCGAATGCCATTGCGAATGAATCCTTCCTAGCTTTACTTTTTACTATTCTCTCTCTCTGTTAGTATTCTATCAATGTAATCTTATAGCATGTAGGATATATTATAATATATATTGGGTTAGAGCATACAGGATTTAGTTTTTTAGCACTAATGCATCCAGATAGGAAGGAAAGGGTTACATTTATTTTGTTCTGGTAGAATTTGCTATTATATCATGCATATATGTACCAATTCTCATATGGAATCCTGTGATGCAATATATCGTTATTGTATAATGTGATGAATGTGCCATAATATTATTATCATACAAAAAAGAGGAGTTTATTAGAGTAATTCGAATTTATATGGAAAGCAAAGTTAAGCAAAGTTGGTAAGGTTAAAAAACAAGTGGACTTGGAAAACGGTGAAAACGCTTGCGTGATACGTAGAACTTATCGCGGGTGGTAAATACTAAGAGTGTGGTATTTTCCAATGCAATGGGAATTGCAATAAGGCAATAATATTCTATACTGGATAGGTCCTGGTGGATTACTTTGATATCAAGACATATATAGTAGTGGTATAAGCAGGATCGCTTTTTACCCATGTAAAATATCTATCCTCTGTCACGTTTTTCCATACAAATCGAATAGCTTGGGTTTGCGATTTTGCGAAATTCCTCTTTCCCTAGATAAAACTGAGGATTGCGAAAAGTTCTAAGCCTTGGAACGGGAGAGTGTAGAAAGAAAGATGAGTCGCTTGTGTTTACTGTGTATACTGTGTGTGGCTCGGGCGAAAACCCCGAACCCGTAGGTCACCTTGATTACGTAAGCTTTTTGATTCATTACATAAAGCACAATGGCTTAAAACTCTTTGAAAAACTTATAATGCCTTTCCCCTTTCTATGTCTACAAAACAGCTCTGTATATCATGTATGTATGCATACCTTTAATAATAAAATACTTTAATCCATCTCTCTCCATGCATTTTTCTTGGATGTTGTGTTATTTTTGTTATTGCACAACATAACAACCACCACCGACCAAACTATTGCCATCCCATCATCTCTATCCTTCTTCCAGAGAATCGCGATTCAGATAGAAGAGATCTCGTGTCCCTATAGTTAACTCTTGGGAGTTAACTTTGTGTATCTATCTCTGTACGTTCCCGAGATAGTAAAAACCACTTGCCATTAATTCACCGCACCACGCATTTGCTAAAGTGCACCGAACTCCAGAAGAAAAACTGACAAGACAGGATTATCGCATAATAAACACGTATAATATATACTTGCCCCCTCCTCTTATTATACAACAAGTTCAACTCATCCAGCACCTGCAATTTTTTATTTCGGGGCATTTTTTACAATACAAAAAGTGCTTGGATCATGCATGAAAATGGCTAGTGTTTTGTACTCGTGTTTATACAGAACATGTGAGCACAACTTTTTGGTCTCGGGGACTTGCGAATTTTGCGAATGCCATTGCGAATGAATCCTTCCTAGCTTTACTTTTTACTATTCTCTCTCTCTGTTAGTATTCTATCAATGTAATCTTATAGCATGTAGGATATATTATAATATATATTGGGTTAGAGCATACAGGATTTAGTTTTTTAGCACTAATGCATCCAGATAGGAAGGAAAGGGTTACATTTATTTTGTTCTGGTAGAATTTGCTATTATATCATGCATATATGTACCAATTCTCATATGGAATCCTGTGATGCAATATATCGTTATTGTATAATGTGATGAATGTGCCATAATATTATTATCATACAAAAAAGAGGAGTTTATTAGAGTAATTCGAATTTATATGGAAAGCAAAGTTAAGCAAAGTTGGTAAGGTTAAAAAACAAGTGGACTTGGAAAACGGTGAAAACGCTTGCGTGATACGTAGAACTTATCGCGGGTGGTAAATACTAAGAGTGTGGTATTTTCCAATGCAATGGGAATTGCAATAAGGCAATAATATTCTATACTGGATAGGTCCTGGTGGATTACTTTGATATCAAGACATATATAGTAGTGGTATAAGCAGGATCGCTTTTTACCCATGTAAAATATCTATCCTCTGTCACGTTTTTCCATACAAATCGAATAGCTTGGGTTTGCGATTTTGCGAAATTCCTCTTTCCCTAGATAAAACTGAGGATTGCGAAAAGTTCTAAGCCTTGGAACGGGAGAGTGTAGAAAGAAAGATGAGTCGCTTGTGTTTACTGTGTATACTGTGTGTGGCTCGGGCGAAAACCCCGAACCCGTAGGTCACCTTGATTACGTAAGCTTTTTGATTCATTACATAAAGCACAATGGCTTAAAACTCTTTGAAAAACTTATAATGCCTTTCCCCTTTCTATGTCTACAAAACAGCTCTGTATATCATGTATGTATGCATACCTTTAATAATAAAATACTTTAATCCATCTCTCTCCATGCATTTTTCTTGGATGTTGTGTTATTTTTGTTATTGCACAACATAACAACCACCACCGACCAAACTATTGCCATCCCATCATCTCTATCCTTCTTCCAGAGAATCGCGATTCAGATAGAAGAGATCTCGTGTCCCTATAGTTAACTCTTGGGAGTTAACTTTGTGTATCTATCTCTGTACGTTCCCGAGATAGTAAAAACCACTTGCCATTAATTCACCGCACCACGCATTTGCTAAAGTGCACCGAACTCCAGAAGAAAAACTGACAAGACAGGATTATCGCATAATAAACACGTATAATATATACTTGCCCCCTCCTCTTATTATACAACAAGTTCAACTCATCCAGCACCTGCAATTTTTTATTTCGGGGCATTTTTTACAATACAAAAAGTGCTTGGATCATGCATGAAAATTACTATATTTCGGCCCTTGAGGGAATTTGGTTACTTTAATATTGAGAAATTGATCAATTGATCAAATCTATTTTGGATTAATTACGATATATGTTATTTTATGCATTGGAATATTTCTCAATCAAACCATAGCTGGGAATATTGGCATGAATAGGAATGTAAGAAATTAGAGAGCATTATAAGAAATTATTTAGAGTGTAGTTTATACGTTTTCTAAACGTATTTATGTGGAGAAAGAAACATTTGAAACGTTACCCTAAATAAAAGACACATACGAAAGTTTAATATCCAAAATGACATAATCTATTATTCACCTCGGTTTTTTGCGAATATTATGAATCACCTCATTCGCTATTAGAATTAGAGTCCATTGCACTACTACCACTGACTACTCACTCTGATAAGAGACTAGAAATACTGGAAGTTTTTAGATGTAGAAGAACTATAACCCAGGTATTTATATGCTGGTATTATTATTATTACAGGTATGCAGAAAAAGGTATGGAAATGGAAATTGAACCACAAACTATTTCATCATCATTAAACAAATATCTGTTTTAATATCATATCATCTAAGAGTATATGATGAAGTTTGCCTTGGTATTATTATCTTATTACCACAAATATTCAGAGATTTTCACAGAAACTTTTTGCAACATTTTATAATTCAAAACTATGTTAACTCTGTAATCTCAAACAAAGTATTAAAAATTATTATGATCAGAGAGTACAAGCTACTACGTGTAAACTTGTTTCCATACAAGTAATCATCCGTAATATACAGAAGGAGCAATCACATTCACAAGATGTCTTTAAGGAAAGTCATAATAATGTTACGAAATCGATTTATCCTTGAATAATATAACAAAACATAATAATAATATTATAATGTCGATTGCGGAAATCAGCTAAATTCATAATACTTTAATAATATCCTGACGTCTCTCAGCAGCCTTAAATCAAACTTGATGATTGATAGCCCAACTGTTAAAAACAACAACCCCATAGACTAAACTTAGCCTTTGACTGTTAAATCATCCAATGTTATCTTTGTCCATGGGTGGACAAACTTAGCCTTTGATTTTATTTTTTCTAACATATGAAATTGCATAAGGAATTTAGTCCAGAAAGATTTTGTAGTATAAGCAGTAGCAATAATAATACTATGTCATCGTAAAAAAAAACTTTAAAAATATTATCCATATAGCATTTTAGTAATATTAAGAGTAATTGTGCCTATAGTTATTACTTTAATAACTATAAAATGGTTGAAATGTTTGCAACGATTTCGTAATATTCTAAGCTCATTACGAACAATCACAGGTAACAAATTTCGAGGTTATTCCGTATACTTAATAGAACTCAAAGTAGTAGTATTATATTAATACTATTTTTCCATAAGAAATATAATATCTATATTATCATCATCACCTCTGGTACTGGTTGCTGCTGGTGGTATTATGTATTACGTTTGCAAAATAGACATGATGCTGAGAGTGAATGGAATTAAATGTGAATAATACTGAATAATATTATGTCAGTGGTGATGTTAATGTGTGATACTGATGCTGCTGAGATGAATGGCATTCGAAAGGAACTTTTATAGAGTATATTAAGCATCACTCTTTTATTGTAGAGGTAGGTAGGCATATATACTTTTTGATGGATTGAAATGGAAGCCTTGGCCACGACCTTAGTTCCTCCTTTCCTTCTTTTTTTACTTCCGTAATCTGTAATTATTTATTACATTACCCTCACTAAATAGTTCCTATGTCTTCAAGTCTCATACGTAATATTGTTTTTTTTTATTTCTCAGTTGCCTCTCAAACTATTTTTCCTATTACTTGTTGCGTAAATTTCACTTCTTCCTAACCTAACTTTATAGGGATTTCTTAATTTTTGATCGTGTTACGTATTATTCAATTATTATAGTTCTTCTTTCGGGGAAAAAATCTACCTTGAAGAAGTTTGATGTTATGCGTGATACAGTTTTTGTTATGGTTATTTTGCATATTAAGTCATCATATAGTTCATATAACAGAAGTACTATGTAGTAAATAATACGACGACATAAATTCCAATTTATTCCATAGTCAGCAGTACATGAATGTTCTTCAGAAGTATGAATGTTGTAATATTATTTGGACTAGGAATAGATTACAAGGCTACAGAAATGATTCAATCTATTACAAAATACACTCGGGTCACTCACTACTGGTCCTAAGTTATTATTATTTTTGTTTACTCTACGACACTCCTATATACCATACAATCCCTGAACTACGTAACGTAACTCTCCATGCAATGACCCTCAATTTTTTTAATGACTACCTTTTCATTTTATTACTCATTTCATTTATTCTTGTCATTATTATGAGCCATTAGCGTAAGCTTAGAGTGTTTAATTTTAAGTCTATTTAATTGATTTAACTGAAAATAAGGCAAATAAAATTTCATTAAATTTTGATTAACTCATTTGACGAAAATAATTTGAAAATAAATTACATATAAGTTTATTTGCACGCAGTCCCAAGTCATAATAATTGTACTTTGTATCCGATTTTGATTTTTGTAATGAATAACAACAATAATATTTAAATAGAGTAAAAAATTCATCTCTCTAAATTTTATCAAAGGCAAACCAATGTCATGGCGAGTCACTGATTATGCAAGTTTTAAAAACAATGATAAAAATCGATAACAAAAAAGTAATATAAATTAAACATGCAATCAAAGTGAATGAAATATCCGCATTAATCTTGTTTACGAAACGCAAAAACAATCATCATCATCCTGAAACACTATATGCTTCTGTTTTTCCATTATAAAAATCAAATCGGAAAAACAGTTTTAATTTTATTAAAAGGATTATAATACACCCTAAGGATAAAATATCCAGCTGTTACATGCCTAATTTAAAATTTCTGTGCTCTTACAGAAAACAAAAATACTATTAGCAAATGATACTTTTGAACATATTCAAGGAATCACTATGCACCAATAATGAGATTAGCACAATCCAATGTTACCATCCAGACCTTATATAAAACCCTAAAGAAGAAAGGCAGATAAACCACCACAGTCTGGAACTCACTTTTAGCAATTAAGGATTCTATTCCAAATCCCAAGTCAAAACGCAATATATTGCGATTATAATGATAATAAATAGCACAAAAATTTGTATACCAAGCACGGAAGTTGTTGAAACACTGGATCAGTTATTTGACCTAGATTTTGCCCGTGACAGAGAAAAAAAAGAGTGCCATGACTAAAAAGCTGCACCGCCCGTATAATAATGAGATGACAGGTAGAGATTATCATCATCATTGTTACTAAGCTATTACTATTCTTATTCTCTAACTAAAAATGTTATAATAGGCAATATTATTATTACATCTCTCACTCACTGGAAACTAACGTAACCAATATTATTTGTGAATCTCTATATTCCAGAAAGCATAACGGGTTTTTCAATTTGAATAATAACAATTTTGTCATGTAAACGATCCAGATACATAGTACAAGAGATGACCTGGTCTGTTGTGTGTGTCCTACTTATTCCTACCTATCACTACTAGTCCAGCTAAACCCAACAGTAAATACACCGACGTAACTATTTTTATATGCTTTTTAAAGAACTAAACTCAAATATTAACATCGGTTTTTTTTAAATTTTATATCCATGCAATAATACAACACGGTCACAGATTTTTTTGTGCCCAGCCTAGTAAAAAATATTCTGAGCTCAATAAAAAACATAATGTTATATTACAATAATTTATCCCTGTTACTCGTGAATAAGTGAATCGGATAATCTAGGACGTTTAGAAAATAGTATATAATATAATATTATAAGATATAATAGTTATCATCATACACACTAGGAGAGAGACAGAAGAATAAAATTGCATCTCATGGTGGACCTACTGAGCCACTTCCGCGGATGGTAAAAAGATGAAAAAAACTATGGTTTACTTGCATAATGAATGATCTTTAAATGAAAATGGTAATATATAGAGAATGGAATACATAGTTTCATTGACAGCTAGGAGAAAAGACTTTTAGGTATGAAGAGAATACTTGTATATAAAAGTAGTGGTGGTGGTAGTTGTTCATGATCATGATGAGATGACGATGCGAGATGATGATGAGAGAGGTATTAAATTGCTTGTACCAAGTACCAGGTGTAGCAGGTAGAATTCGCAATGGGTTAAATCTTTGAAGAGCAATAAAATGTCGTTGTAGCAGTAGAAGTTGTATAGTCAGTGGTTGAGTTAGTTACAAGTTAGTGATGGTGATGCTATGTTAAAAAAGAGGTATCTCTACATGCACACACATAGTTAGTTTTGTAAAAGAAGCTTGAATCGAGGTCGAGGAATACTTTCCTAATCAGTCTGTAACCTCCATTTCTTGAGTTTGTCTTGACTCACTCGTCCTCAACCTTAACCATTATTCTAAATGTAAGTCAACCACGACCATCGTTCTCTATTTACATTCGTCATTATATGTTTCTTCTAAGAAATCATTTTTGCTGTTTTAAATCCCCTCAAACATATTATTCCTACTGATTATATACTTATACCCCCGCTTGGGTTTATTATATCGCTGTTTCCTATATGCATGTCTAATAAAATAAATGCATCTTCCTTTCCTTACTTTTCAACAACAAGTAAAAAGAAACTTTGCATTTTTTGAAAAAAAAACTAGCAAAAATTCACATAACCACAATGATGTCCTACTTATGAAGTATTATGCTTCTCTTTGCCTTTTGAATCTAATGGGCTTTCTTTTCTATCTCTGTTGTAAGGATTAAAGTTGTGTAAAGTAGAATTTAAAGGTAGTATTAGTTATTTATTATAATAAAAGTTCTAATTCAATTAGTCTGAATTAAAAACACGAGTAGTTTATTATTATTACTTTTTGATCGTTAATTTTGTATTTATACGCATCTTAAATATTTTAAGCTGGTATAGTAATAAAATATTAGCATCAGCATTTTATCAACTTCTTCAATAACATTAGTAACTCTGAGTAGAGAGAGTATAATAATACTATCTGATGATGATTCGATGATGATGACGATTAACAGTTATGTAGGTCCCGTGTCTAGTTTTACAAAACTCAACTACTTTCATTCATCCATAATACTACAATAATAACAATACTACTTACTACTCTAGTTTTTATATGCGAACTATATTAACTACCATGAAATTAAATGCAAAAGAATTTTGTACTTTTGTGTACCTACTTTATTGTTTTTCTGTCTTCCTCCCACTTTTCCCTACGTCCGCTATTCATTATCATCCTCATCATCATGAAAAAAGGTAGTGGTGGTAAAGTAGGTAATAACATAATAGACGAATCATAACGAGAACGATAACAATAATAATAATGAATGATGAGACAATCGAGAGCTACTTGCCTACTTCCGAAAGGATTAAAATAAACCGTGCTAAATTATAAAAAGGGATGTACATAAAAATTCTTAGAAATCATCCAATTGAATATAATTCTAAAATAATAAGGTTTATTTAAACATAAAACTATTAGCTCATCTCATGAATCAAAATAAAATAATCGTAAAAACTTTTATAAATCACAAAAAAATTCCAACCTATTGTAAAAGATTAAACGAAAGATGAAACGGATCCAGTAATAACAATGATGGTCAATCGTATAACGAACTGAGGTCAAAAATAGGATGGATCTTGTTGTCCTGTCTATCCATCCTTATCTCCTTGACCTTTAATCGATTACTTTTAATAAGAATCTATTGTATGAATTTTTGGTGCTTGGCCAGCATTCGTAGGAGGATTCACATATGAACATCCTCACACAGAGAAACATCCCATTGTCTTATAGAAAATTATGATTATCAAAACACGACAAAATCATCCTATTATTCAAAATGTATATACAAAGTCTTGATGAAAGATATGAAACTTGAGATTAACCTTTAATCAAATAAGTGAGTGTAGAATATGCCGAGTAATTGCTAATAAAACTACGGTTCCTGCCTTCAAAGTCAAAGACTTCTGAGTATATTTAACTGCCTTAAAATAATATCTATTGTTTTTAATCTTTATTATTAAACCTTATCCCGTTGCCAAATGATAGTGCAATATATTTATTTGTATTTCAAGTGTAAATGACTTTTGATGTGAAATTGGGAGGCTCTCGTTTTGTTACCTACATTGTGTAAAAGTTATGACTTCTGGAAAGATTTCAATCATATTATACATGCTTACATATGAGTGATAATGATAATGAAGTGCATTCATATTAAGTATAATTATTTACATTATAAATTTAACCATTAAATATGGAAAATCTGTTGAAAACAGTGCTTGTTTGGATGGATTGAAATTTGCATGAAAGAAAACCTTGGGAGATCAGAAAGGAAAGGTGGAAGAGGAAATGACCCTGATTTAAAGTACAAGATCCTCTATAACTATCCACATCAACTAACTACATACGAACTCCATAACAGCCCAACAACTACTACTATGCATAAATGGGCCCATGCCCTATTATTGCATATATGTGTAGTAAATTCATATAAATTTTACTTATAATTAGTACTACACATAATATAATTAAAAATCCTAAGTAAACTTGTAATAAACTAACAATATTTTTCCACTTGGATAACTAATATGACAAATAAGCACTCGCCTCTTCTTCTCTTAAATGAAATATTTTATGTAAAAATATTTGGGATAAAAAATGAAACCACTATCTATAACTTGGATGACTGAGTTCATCGACAATGAGTTTTTTATAACCTTGCTTTTTTGCTCTCCTGGACTTGGATAAAGATAAATAAGATGATGATGATGATCTTATTATCATAATAATATTAATAAATAATATGTTACAACATCCATGGACAGAATCTGTATTTATCCTTCTCTTCCGTACACATGATTCATTTACCTACTTAAATATAATATTCCTTATTAAAAGTACATCCACCCTATTACTACATACTTTCTTACTATATACCCATGATCCTTAACCTGTTAAAAACAAACTTAGCAAAGTAGATTATAAATGTTAATCATCCATTAAAATTGTCTTGTGAATTTATCCAAGAATGCACTTTTTCTTATGAAGATCAATATTAAAAATACACTTGATGAAAAAACATACCCTAATATTATTATTATCATCATCACACAGGGATATTTTGTTTTGCCATGAAAAACACATTGAGGAAGTAGACTTTGTGCAAGGTGAAATAAAATGTTTAAGTTATGCATGATGATGATGATAATGATGGAGGAGTATGTTATTATGATGTGTTCCATTAGCTTAAATGTTTCTATATAATATCTAATTTCAATAATTTGATACGTCCATTAACTCATACTTTGTGAGTATTTGATATTACAAAATAAAAAAACAGATGTAGTATGACATTACAATGACCTACAAATGATCTTCCTGTATTATGACAAATGAATTAAATTTTGCTACGTATATCTATTTACTACAATTTAAAGTTCTTGAATCGCTTTAAAAAAACGTAAATGTTAAAAATAATTTTTAACAAAAATATTTTGAAATTTCTATTCATCATCGTATCATTATTTTAAAACTACTCATTGTTTCAATAGCTTACAACGTAGCACAGAAATGAAATTCATACATAAAGTAAGTATAAACTCTGCCTGTAATAGAAAATCAAGCAAAATTGCAATAAGATTAGTAGTAAGTAGCAGTAGTAGGTTTACTGCCAAATGTGCATCTCTAATAAGAACTTCTTCGTCGTGAATAACCTCAATGACTACTCAACCAAGTAAACTACAGGTATTTTTATTTCATACATTCTTCAAGTTTAAGGTCAGCTTTGTAAGGTAAACTAGAATATATTTTTACTTGTGATGATGAAGAAGATGATGATGACCATACACTAGGATTTTAGTAATAAGGCTTATATTATATTACATCTGTGTGAGATTACTTACTTTTTACTTTTTGCAATGCCAGCAATGATAATTCTCATGCATAGAATGAAATACACTAAAAATGTCAAATTGGTATACAAAGAACCATTAGTATAGTTCAACTTGAGACAGTTGGACTAATTCTTTAAAAAATAAGATATTTATATTCTTGTTTCCATACTTGTATCATTTGTCAAATGGGGAAAATGAAACACACAAAATCCTCTTACCGGCACGAGGTTGCAGAAGTAATAATCCTCCAGTATGCATTTTTATCAAATTGTCCAAGAGGTGAAAGCAGAATCCAAAAAAATAGGAAGAAGTTAACTTCTTCCAAGTAAATATCCAATTGAACTATAAAAGCTCAACTTGTGTAATTAAATATCTCGTCCAAGTTCACAATGGGGCAACCCGCACTATAATATTATAACATCCGTTCTTGCAATACTCAATATGATGAGAAAGATGAGACACTTTTTATACAATCCGGGTAACATTGATTGTTAACTTTAATTAAAATTTGATTTTAAATCCAAAAGGAAAAATCACTGATTGCTAATTCAAGTATTTTTTAAAGAAATCTAAAAAAAAGATATTATTCACTGATCACGTTAAGTTATATAAATCTGAAAATTTAATAATTCGAAACTTTTTCCGGTATGATGTTGATTATGTAGTTGGTTTTTTAATATTATTTCTCGTTGTTGTACGAAGACACTCCTCAAGAGAGTAGTTTACTGTAAGGGAGTTGAAATAGTATTGAATTGAAGTTGACAGTGGTTTTTGAAACACCTTGACCATCAGACGTTCTCAGAGGAACTGATGGCACACTCAACTGTTGAGTAAGTAAATGTAAGAAGAGCAAATGTATGTGTACACAGAGAAGCATATAGTAAAGTTGGTTAGCTCTCCTCAAAGTAGATTCTCGATTGAAGGTGGTTCCTTACTCTTCGTCACTCTTTTAGCACTACTTTTCTCTCTTGACTTGCTTACTTCTTGGTCCATTCACAATGTATTATTTCTATCCTCAGGTAAAACTATGTACTTTTTGATACGCCTTCAATTTACACAAGTCAGTATGGTTAAAAAAGAATAACCCTTTTTTCTATATTTTCTTATTGAGAGTCTTATTCTCAATGTTGATACTCGTGATGTAATGTAAATACGCTAAATGTGCCTACAGTTAGTAGTAAAGGTATTTTCTTGCGTTTAAAAACAAGTCAAGATATCACTCATTCTGACTGAAAGTTATTACAAGAATGACAGTGGTCTACATAAAAGAGGCGATGGTATATGAATTCTTTAAATCAAAGGATTCTCATTCTCAGTGAGGCCGGTGTGGTTCACTATCTGTTAGTGTATGTAAGTTTAATGTAATATTTGTGATGATGAGGATGATGATGATGGTAAATTATTATTACTTTAATACCGTGTTATGATGATCAAGAGTATTATGTTAGTTTGCAAATTTTGTGGGACAATCATGATGCTATATGCCATGCCAACAAGCAAGTAAGTGTAATAAATGGTAAAAATCTCTCTGATTCAATAATAATAATAATACTGCTATCATACAGCACCCGCCTACACACACCTTCCTCTCTTGTTCGTTTTGTATTAGATGATGTGGCATGGTCGGGGTGGTATATGTGTTTCTTTAATGTTGTATTTTCATAATCTAATTTCATTTAGGGGCAACTTTTACCCATTTGAAGTTATTAAATATCCATTATTGTTAGAAAAATGTTACACAGGTAGGCATTATGCATGACTTTACTTAATTCAAATAAGTAGAACTAGGATAAAAGTAATAAATGCTTTTAAATTACTTGTGTTTAAAAGGATGGAGATTTGTGTTTTTCTTAGTTTGTCAAAGGATACAGTTTTTGAGGAGAGGTAGGTAAATGCTTTTTGATGTTTTTGCTAAATTAGGAATTTAAATGTGTCATGTTATTTTCTAACTAGGTAGGGAAAAAGAAATGTAGAAGTTTACTGTAAGGAGTACTTTCCCTTGGAATTGAGTTCTTTCTAAATTTCCTTACATCTGGAATTCCGAAATGTGTCATCATACTTAAAAGTGTCAAAACTCTACTCGGCTCTATGGAATAGATGAAAATTAAAAAAATAAGAGTAAAAATAGTATTTTGTACATGGATTTATTAACCCAGGATTGTTTCAGTAGCCCAAGGTTTTACTTGCACCTAAATTCAAAATATTTTGATTCTAAAATGCTCACACAAACAGATTCCTTACAAAAGCAGTGAAAGCCCAATTTTATTGGAAAACATTGAAAATATTAATTAAACGAAAACATAACAAATATCACTTTAATCCACAACAGGGAAAATATCACTTATTTCGAAAACAGTGATGAAATTTGTAGGAAAGCTAATTGGTTTTAATTACACCTATTGTACCATTCTAATATACAAACTATCATATCTACTATTAATGTCAACTACAAACAATATAATTTCTATTGGAAATTTCAAAACAAATTAACTTTCTTTTAAACCCAACTCCAAGTTCATACTCCATGGCCAAGGTGGAATTTGAAGTTCAACTTATATTACATTTTTTAATAAGCTTTAATATAATACTCTTTCGGAGAACTCGGTCAAAATTATATTCTATTCTTAGATCATCTCAAAGAAGAAATGGATTTAACTGTTTTTTTTCAAAATCGTGCCATCACGAATGATTCAAGTTCATTTCATTTGTATTAAGTAATGTAAAAATACACTACTATGAATACAATGAGCTAGTTTGAGCTTAAATGATTTCTATACTTGATCAAGCATTCAATGCAAAGATGATTTTAAAAGTCTATAACATTATTTGGCATAATATAGGACGCAATTCAATCTTTAAAAAATCTCCTGCGTTACGACTCAATACATTTCCTTTTTATCTTATGCACTCATCTAATCATGTATCCAAAACTCTATAAACTAAACATTGCTAAATATTTACCGTGTAGTGTATTAATATTAATAATATTATTATCATCATCAGTAGTGAATTCTCTCTTGAAAAGTTATTCAATAGATTTTCTATGCTGTTGTGGTGATCTAGACCTTGAAAAGCCTCGAGCAAAATTCATCTTCGCTAACCCGGATTCTACTTTGTTAAACACCTTCCGTACTTTCAATCGTCAGACAGTGACCCACTTTCCTACATTCAAAATACAAATTCAAGCTGCTTTTTTACAATGCATTTTTTAATACTAGTGTAATCCAACAACACACACACAAATACACACATTCACACACATACACATACAAACTCATTATCATACATACACACTAAAGCATTTTATAAGTTTTTATTATCTTCGTGTATATATGCCATATCATTTTATTATTATTACGCTCTTCTTTGGCTTTTGCTTGCTGTTACTTTACTTTTGTTTCGCGTATCTCCTCATATACTTACTCAAGTTTGAAAGCAAATATGCGTTCTGTGAGAAGAGAATAAGAGAATGATGAGGATGGGATGAGAAGATTTTTCACATTGTACTACTACTGCTGCTGGTGGATAGATAATAGTGGTTTCAGTTGGTTCAATATAATGTTTTTATAATGGTAAAAAATAGTCGGTGTAACATCAGAATGTATTGCATTTTGCTGTGTACTAAGTAACAACAGAGATAAGTGAATGAGTGTGAGTCCTCCACCTTCAATTTAAGTAGGAAGTAGGTCTTTGGCACACTCCTTTGTTGTGGATGGTGATGATGATAATAATGATGCTAATATAATAATAATAACATTTTGCTCATCATCCTTTTTGCTGTAAGTGCTAAAAGTATCTCTCTCAAGCTTATGTGTGTTTTTATGCATAATATCTTTAAAAGCTGGGTAGGAAATAGCTAGGTCATCTAATATGCATAAAATTACATTTTTCTATACAAACTGCAAGTGTTCACTCATTCCGATCTGATTATACTATTTACTAACTTCCCCTATCCTCTTGTTTTTTTCATAGGTTTTTATACATTAGTAATAAGAGATTGAACTAGAAACCAATTTCATTACTGAGCAAAGTGCATACATAATATTTTTAATACGCAAGAATTACTCTTAAAACGGGTGTGATCATAATCGTGTCTATTGTAATTTTATGTGCTAAATTATCTCCTATATGCTTCCTATTCCATTTTGTCCACAGAGGAAAATTTACTTCCAGTTTTTATATTAAAGTTAAAACTTTGCCATTCGTATTAAAATAAAATGAATAATTTACCTTTTTACCTTTTAATATAATTTAAGATGATTATTAATGTATTATTATTATAAGAAAAGTGTACAATCTAATAATAAATGCTCATCAATCTATTGTGCAAATATTGAGTTTAATGTATGAAGCAATGAAAATATAATGCAAGGATGGCCGAATTCCAAAAAGACTTACAGTGAGCTACTAATGCAATACCGTGGGATAATGCAATAAATAATAAGTTTTTTAAGGATATTACACGATTGTCAAAATGATCATGCATCATCGCCTAGTTATCCCGACGAAACGTATTTAAATTAACAATACAAAATCTGACTGGCATTTAGCTAAGCTATTAATATACTACAAGGGAAGAATGCAATCCTGCTGTAATACTGATTTTAATCCATTAATAATATTGTACATAATTTTATTTAATACACTTCAACCTAGATACATACATCTTCATACATAGGTAGTGTTACATTATGTTATGGACACATGATAGAGTGAAGATGATTATAATCCTGCATTATATCCGCACTTTTTGTATTGTGTAGTGTGGGATGTGCGGGTCCACTCATTCAACAGGTACCGTTAACTTTTTTTATGTTACTGATTTCTTTGCTATACGTTCCTTTAATAATACCAGTGATATGCTAAACGTTCTTTTCTAACTGACCTGCAGAAAAAAACACATGATAAACGAAGATGCTTTATGTATGTATGTATTTGGAAGGTCGAGTGAATAGCCATAGGAGGGCTACCCACTCGGCTGCGCGAGCCAGCGTTGGCTCATTGCAGACGCCCTTAATACTCCATTAATGTACCAGTGACCCACTAGCCGTCGGTCACGGAATATTTGGTGACCACTTAACCTAATCTAAAAGATCCTTTTTCCGGGTGCGTGAGCAAAACCAAAACGACTCGGGGGCAGAGTTCCTGATGCCTTACCAGTTGTTTTGCAAAACAGGGTTCATAAAAAAATAACCCCTGTCTAGATAACTAAACTGACTCACCCTCTCAGCACGTGAAGAGAACTGAGAGCGAGTACTGCATGCTGAAATGGCTGCCCCGGTGCCGGAGTTTAAAAACACCGGTACCACCCATCTCCACACGCAGGCCACACCCACACCGCT
>JAQGAA010000835.1:0-18847 GCA_034696425.1 Isotoma viridis | reverse complement strand
GTTTTTCTTTAAATATATATACCATTAGATTGAGTAAGTTAATTTCCCGAATGGGAAATGAAACCTTGACATAGTTCAAATAAATATTTTTAGGTGGTAATAAGTCATACTCATTACATTGAATTTTTCTCGTCTCAAAAAAAATGACTCAAAATTTCAAAAAGGGCAAATACTTAATTTTTAACATAGCTAATAAACCGAAGCCGATCGCATCAACTTCTTTTTTCCTTTAAGTATTAAGGATTTTCAGATTATGATGTCCTTTTTTAAACAGGATAACAAAATCTTTGCTACAGTTACAAAAAAATTATTTAATCCAACCAACCCTCGAATATTTTTTACCTTCCCCTATCTATATGAGACAGATCACAATTTTCTTTTTTTTCTCCCCTCTTGTATCTCTAGAGTACCAGAAACATGACCATGATCTCATGATGATCATTACAGACTAAGCTTTTCTATTGATAGATCTACTAAAAAAATGCATGGCCTTCAAAAGCATGGTATTTTGAAAGCTCTTTTCACTTCCGAGGACAACTACCCCCGACGATGATGAATTGGACCAAGTGCATCGTTTTGTGGACTTTTAATTTTTTTGTTGGAAAATCATCAATGCTCAAATCCCCTTGGTCAATCATCCATCTGCCCTTTTGCTATTAGTTCAATTCAATATTACGACGAGATAAAAACCAGCAATAAAAAAGCTCCATTACTGGACTACTAAACAATTTTAAGCATGTTAGTAGAATTTTTTAGTTTAATATTTCCTTGAACAAATATTTACATACATTAAAAACTTTTCAAAGAAATTTCAAGTTCTGTTAGCATTAGCATGTATAGAATACTTTATCCAGTAGTGTAAAGTCAATACGTATAGTATACCAATCTATCACTATATGGGTGCTACAATTCCCATAAACTTTCACCTTAAAATTTCATTCGCGTTCATATTCAACAAAATTATCAGACCAATACTGATATCAACGGAGAAAGCTTATTCCAAACGAATCAATTACAATAACTAATTTTAGCTGTCGCTAAGATTTCAATATAAAACGTGCTTGGTTGTCCAAACTGGAAATTGGAAAGCACGATCGTATGCAATAATGTAGCTTCTAGAGGAAGAGGAACGAAAGAGGCCACAAGGGCTAATTCCTTTAGAAATACCTAGGTAAGAGTCATTTTTCAGTTGTTGTAAGGAAATAAAGTAGAATGGCAATGAAATGTGTATACTACATAGTTGGTATTTCTCAGAGGGTAATATAGAAGTAGTCAGTGGTGGTAAGGTAGATTTAGATGAGGTCGAGCTGAGGTCGGAGTTTTGTACTAAGAAAAGAAAACTGAAAAAAAGGGAATCAAACCACAGAAAAAGATTTATTGAAGTCGTTGTCATTAAGTTTTCACCTCATCCTTTATGAAACTTGACCAGAATTTTTATCATTCCCTCATCTTGTGCATTTCACTTCACCAACTCCGACTTCCTTTTCCCTTTTATTCTTTCCTTTACTTCTGTTTCTCCAAAATTCCAACTGGCTTTGGTATAATATTCTTAAATCTTTTTCGTTTTCTGCTGCAGATGTTCTCTTTAGTCTCACACTTTAGCTCTTGGTATTTTTCTACTACACTGAAGCTCCTAAGAATGAATTGTATATCTCTATATATAGAGCCTTAGACCTTCAGTTGCTTTCTCCTTCCCCTTAGCTTCCTGTTTCATGGCAGTCGTACTAGAATTGGAATGGTGGTAAGTGGTAATAGTACTGGTGGTTAAGTTATTATGTCTATGCTATATTATGATTGCTGTGATGATGATGATGATGATGATGGCGATCATTGCTGCGGTATAGTTTCATGCTTTCACTCCGGTGTGTTAGGGTTTCTCCATGTGGAGTCTAAACGCCTAAAAAGCGACATTTTCGTAATTTATGTTAAAGAAACAAAAAAGAACAAAATATTTCTAACCCTAAACCTCCGTCTTTGTGTCTACATAAAGGCCTACCTTTTTTCTTTGAGTTAGAAGTTTAATACATGCGTGGGTGGACAATGCATAAAATAGTATATTTTTACCATTAAAACATGGTTTTTGACCAAGGAATAAATAAATAAAATTATGATGATGAGCTAAAATGAGCAAGTTTTAGTTAAAAATTGATTACGCGTTATGAAAGCAGTTAGTAGCTAGTTATAAACCCACAAGTAACCAGAAGATATAATAGAATGTTAAGTATAACTTATGGGGGATGTATTTTATCAAGTGTTTCATACACTTTTAGTAAACACTTGTGAGGTAAGTAAAACCCAAAGGACCCTGAGTCATGAGCCATTCGTGTTCAAGCCATGGTTAACCATGGATGAGGTTATGTTCAAAGCAGTACTAACTTAATTACTGGATATCCAACTACAACCCGCAGATCTTGGAAGTGTCAACAAAGATGATGCATTCACTATACATGTACTCATGAACCCTTTTGAGTTTTGATCCACTCATATGAACGTAAGCTGAGAATAACACCACCAGATCAACTACCAACCACTATTTTTCTATCCTTCGTACTTGTAATCGTGCTTTGTGAGACACGGGCTTCTTAGTGAAAAACGTCTTGAAAATATTCAATCATGTCTAAGAGCTCTTTCCATCTTAAATCCTATCTCATTAGCCCATTTGTTATAACCTTTTTCCTGCCAACTTAGGAATATCTTCTCTTTCCTGTCATCCCATTAATCAATGACATACTTCTTTAGAAAAGTAGTGTGTGCCTTTATTGTTTTTAGAAACATATTCACTCTCGTCATCTTTCATTTTCCTTTTTCATCTTTCTAACTTAATACGCTTTGCTTTCCTTTCATCTCAAATTCATATTCATACATGAAGGTGGGTGTCTGCTCCAAGTTATCATCAAACTACTTAATACCTCTAAGAAATATCATTTTACCTTTTAAGGTGAGAAATCTACGCACATTGTTTTCAGAAAGAGACTAAACATCAGATCCCTACGTCTGGGTAAAAGAAAGAAAGTAACAAAAAAGTAATGAAAAATTCCAATGGAGTTATAAAACAGAAGCAATTAGTGATGTTGACTTAGGTACTAGAATTAGAAGTAATAAGGGAGATTAACAGAATTAGGTTATTAAGCCTAGAAATAATTTATGCACTACACATCAAAGAAATCATTTTTAACTTTGCAAAAATTGACTTCCTATGAATAAAATGCGTAAATTCTTAAAGAAATAGAACGAATGAAGTACCTAAGGTAGTAAGTAGTTCGGTAGTATGACTTAAGACCCAAGCTTTATAAAATTACTTCCTACTTCGTTGACTTAAGACCTTAGCTTAAAAAAATTATATCTTGCTTCTTAATTAGTCCCTTCGTGGTGCCAAACTGGGTTATTATTAATATGAGTATAGCTCTACTCATACTATAAATACACACGCGTGTACATATATAAAGTGTTCATATTTGTTATCCTATCATCCCTTTTGTAAATTTGCAAGACTAAAATAAATGGCGATAACGATTCAAAAACAGTGCAAGTAGATTTCAAGAAAAGGCCAGCTTTTTCTTTATTTCTCACTAAAGAAGTATTTTTGACGAAATGATTACAATTTTGGCTCCAGAGAAAGTAGCTATATATATTTTGTTCATAAACGAAATTTTTTTAAAGATTCTGTTTTTTTAACTAAGTAATATCATTATATGTAACACGCGTCCAGATAAGTTAAACGAATAAGATGCAGTTGATCGGTGCTAAAAGACGAAGAGGATAATATGCCATGCCAAAAGAAAACTATTGCTTACGTCTTTAGTATTTGAAATACTTCCTTTTTCATAATAATATTATTATATTCTCATGCATTCCTCATACCACTACTGGATTTTATAGAAGTAATAGAAATGTTTTCACTCTTAGCTAGGTTGACATACAAGTAAAGTCACTTTGGTAGAAGCAGTAGTAAACATCATTTCCCATAAAAAAAGTACCTAGAGATGGATATGTATTATATAGTGTGCACCATCCTCTCTTTTTGTCATACTCTTAGAAGATTTTTGACGTTTAGGTCGAATGAACCTATTGCCCTAGCTTATTGACTTGACACAGTTGAACAAATAGCTCTTGGAACTTCGAAACTTGGATGCTGTTCGCCGTTTCCTATTTACAAATAGTTTTGGTGAGTTTCCCTTCTTGAAAGCGTTGAAAAGAGAAACTTGGTTTGATGGTGGACTTCAAAGACAGGCTACATAATGCACTGCCCTGTGTTGTAGTGTAGTGGGGGATGTATACACAATACACGATGTAATAGTCTGCTTCTCACATGAACTCAACGTCTTCACTTTCTTGACAAGTCACTAAAGAGTTTCGAGTTTATTGTGAAAACTTTTCAGGCTCATTACCTTTTTTTAACTCGTTAATGACCCCAACTCTATTGTGATGATCTATCTATTGTAGCTTGTATACGATTTCATCTCTCTTCAAACATGTCCAGATGTATTCTTTTCAATGAAAAGTATGTTATCGTAATTTCTCCTTAATAGATTTAAAAGGGGCAAGGGTTACATATACATTATTTTTTATAATCCCAAGGGATTAAAATCTTAGAGAGATCTGGAGTTACTTATACCAAAAACATTATGTGAGAATGTAGACCAAAATTAAAGAGTAAAACTAATAAGGTTGAGGATTTTTTCCTAAAATTAATTAAAAGATATGTTATATAATATATGAAATGCTATGAAATAATTTTGTATTAAATAATGTTCCAAGTCAGAAAGAGAAAAATGATCAAGTTATCAGGTATAGAGTAGTATTTTATACATGTTATCAGATTTCCTCGTGAATATAAAATATTTTTAGTCTTGTATTCAAAGCAAGATTACGATCTGGTCTTTGGCTCGGCTGAATCTCCACTTAACCCGAGACAACTTTATAACCATGAAATGGGATGACATGCCATTTTGTCTCCCATCAACATCAAATAGCTTCATCTTCTTCTCAAACTGCTTTTGGAGCTTTCCAGAACTTTTTTTACGCAATCTGGAATTTCATGACTCTCTTTGTAAAGACCTGTCTGTATGTGTATAGTCAAGTGGCAATATCGGAATCCAAACAATCACTCGAAAGTATATCCACCCCTAAAGTGTTCTCTGGTAAGAACAAGAAGCAGTGAAAACAATGAAAAGCAACAAAAAAGTTTTCCCCTTGAAAAAACGACAGTAAATTTATCACCTTTGAAGTATCGAATTTTATTTTTCCTCTTGGACCATTGTTTGCTAAGACTGGAGAGTACAGCAGAATTTTGTACACATTTTCCCACATTTCTGGAAATTTATCTGAAAAGACAATGTCTGCCATCGTAAAATTTCATGTGAAATCATATCGAAGGAAACAGAAGAGAGAGTATCGTTCCTGTGTGTGTATTGCTCTATTGCTTTTGTAAGAAAGAATTCAAATTTGTTTGAAAACATCGGCAATTTAGATTTCAATTGATGCGATAAGCTGACAAGCTGATGAACGTGTTACACTTATCTTCTGGACAGTTGAGCAGCATTTTGTTTCACAAATACGTCACACGCCTAACGCCTAGGTAGCTTTAGTAAAACATCAATTGTCATGAAAGTCATGAAAATATCTTGTACGCTTAAGTCTCTTGCTTGGAAAGAACATGAAATTTAGTCAACCCTGCAGTCTACATAATAATTTGCTATCATAACGTCTAATTTAATCAATTTCATTTTAATCCTCAAGTCCTACTTAATGAGTAATTTCACCTCGTAGGTAAAGCTTAATTCTGCAGATTTTAGATTTACTAATAATTAATAAAACTATTTTCCTCTGTATATTAATATAGTGGGATGTGAACTGTATCGTTCTTTATTCTAAGCCAAACTAACTACATAAACGTTTTAAGCACTATTTTATTAGGATTTTGAGTCCTTAGGGGACATTCTTTGTACCTACCTACTTTTTATGTCAACATCACTTATAGTAAACAAACCACACAGATATAGGGATGAAACCAGAGCAATCTCGTCATTTTGGATTATGTGTTTGATTTACCTTACTTACAAAAGCACTTAAAAACCTTCTAAATCAAGATTAATATTCAAAAACGAATTTAACGTGGGTTTTAATTACATTTCTAAATTATTCTGTTTACTCAACCGTCCTCAACACGTATTACTCAAAAGCTGCAGCCTAAGCTTCTAAAAGACCTACATATGAAACATACAAAAGAGCTCGTAATTAATTTTAATAGGTTTGTAAGGAAAAACCCTCGGAAATATTTAATTCAGAAGAAACCACGGTATTTTATTAGAGCCGACTCACCTAACCTTGATTTTACTCTAAAATTGAATTTCATGTAAGATTTGAAGTGGTAAGTGATTACACACAGTAGATGATCAAAAGATTTAGATGGCACAATAGAAAATTAATTATCCGGGGGAAAGATCTCCTCCCACTTTATAGTATTGCAGTAATCACAGTTTAGTAAGGTTTGAGAGCTGAGGTCAGTAAAACTTGTAAAGGTCTCAATCATTCTAGAGAAAAAATGCAGCTCACGTTTCCACAAGAGGAAATATTGGGCGAAGTATTTAATGAAAAATTTTGTGTCGGTTGAGCTTTCATAATTTGTATGGGCTGCCTTTGTGTATTGACACAAGAGAATAAGGGAAACTCTGGGAGAAAGCCTGCTACTTGCAAAGGAAACAAATAAATGAGAGGTTTATCCGCCGGAAGCATACAAATAAAAATCTTTGATTCAGTACAGACATATTCTTTCCCTACATTCTTCTCTCATTCAATAAATAAATCAGCAGCTTAACAAATTAATGATTAGGATTTGCAGTACTGACTAACTGAGGTGATTACCACATTTTTTTGCTCCAATAAAGAAACTTCATTACTTTTTTCCTAAATCTTTGGATTTCCTCTGCAATATATGAGTTTAAGTTCTTTTTCGACAGTACAATTTTCAATGCGTCTCTTTCTGCTAGTTCAGACTGTATAAAGGTTTCAAATCATAAATCCATTCTTGCTTATTGTTATAACATTATATTTATTTTCTTCTCAGGTACATTTTACAATTACAATTGATACAAAATCCTCTTCCAAATTGTTTTATGGATTCTCTCTTAATAAATTTTGCAGATGATTGTTCTTTTTTGATTTTATGGATTCGATTTCGCTCCTTTTTTACCCGATAGCTTATTATTTCTTATTTTAGATATAACTAAACTTAAGATTAAGGATAACCAAAATAGGTACAAAAACTGTAATAATTGTTTTTAAATTTGTCTCATTTCAATCTTTTAAAATAAAAAGTTCCATTTTGCAATTAAATTTATTTCAGCGACAAAATATTTTCTTTAATTTTTGCAAAGTCAAATTGTCTTTGCATTATATAATTCTTCTCATGTGTCTTAAATTACTAAACATAATTTGAGAGAATAAAATTACAATGAATTATAACTCGAAACATAAATGACATCTTAGAATATTTTTATAGCAGCAGCGGAGATCCTGTCTCCTTCCTTTTACATAAACTCTGAGTTTGAATTTTATGCACTAAGAAATCGGAAGTAGTTCAACTGCACTAAAACACTAACTATTTTTTACTGTTGACTTTGAAACTATAAATGAAATAAAAAATGAAGGTCCTACCCACCACCACCCTTATACAATAGTCCAATGTATAAAACTCAAACGACATACCTCCTCTTGTATAAATTAATATCGTCTGTCTGAATGAATAAAGTCGTACAGTGAAATAAAGTTGCATTGGATTATTCTGATGTAACTAATTCTGTATGATGTATATCCAAGTTTTTCCATGAGCTTTTTACAAAAAACCATTATTATGCAGCTCATACAATGTAAAACAAAAAGAGAAAAACTTCTTTTTTTTACATATGCAGAAAATTGAATGTGGTTTTTGGTACTTTTTCTCCTTTCTTTTTAGAAGATTTTAGAATTATAATCCGAAAAAGGGTTTAATACGAGTATCTATCTAAATTCCGGATTTTACAGGGTTGTCCAATATCAATTGTATAAAAGCTGTAAGAAAACAACCCAAGTGAAAAAATGCATTGTATTATTCTCTGCAGTGTAAGCGTACTTGATTCTATACACACTATATCTCATGTTACAACTGATACTATTGCATATATTCTATAGAATACTTTTCCTGTAGTCTATAAAAAGCTATAATATTATGAGATCACTAAGTAAGGATTTCTCCTCACTTTTTAGTTCACTCCAATTCACTTGACTTGACTCCATTTGGATTCGTAAGATAGATAGTATTAGTAACAGTAGTTGGTAACACATAGAAGGATGTAGTACGTACTACTTTGTACATACTACAACACTCTCTTATTCACATGCTCAATTTCTCATATATTCATGATCCATTTCTATCGGCTCTACGTGAAACTTTCTTTTACCAAAAAGACTTTCAGTTAACCCTTCCTCTCTGAAATAACATAAAATTCACATCTTGAATATTTCTTCCTTTGGTTGTAACCTTTTACTTTTATTTCTATTAGGTACTACTACTACTACTGTACTCTAAATCGGGATTGCTTATAATAACCAGTCTTGTGTATGAATGGAGAAAATGCTTATATGCAGAGTGAAACCCAGAGAGGACTTATCTTTAGAGAGTTAGTACTAGTGATGGTGGTATATAATGCAAAACAGATTAGCACTTTTTACCCCACTATAGAGTCAATTTCCACCCGATTATTTCCGTTTTATGTTATTTGAATAACAAATATAGAAAAACAAGATGAGTTGCTACTATTTAGGTATAGTATATTTATTGAGGGGGTTTTATGTACAAGTATTATTATTGTAGTGTTTTGTGATGACATATGAGAATCTCGGGTTGATTAATTGGCTAAAGACAGTCAGAATGATAAAATCTTAATATCTTGAATTTGGCTCTTGGGAAGGAATTCACCTCGTTTTGAAATGACTTTTGAACATTTCCACACCGTTACATCTTGCTATCGATCAACCTGAGTAAAATTTGCATTTTATAATACATGTACCCAGTGGTTGATGCCAGCTCACCATTTTTGCCAAAAAGAGAAAGATGGGGATGCGATAAGAAATATTAAGTAGGGATGGAATGATGCATGTGTGTGTGTGTACCAGTATGTGCAGTTTTGCAAAGGACATTTATCTAGTTGAAAGATTAATTCCACTCTACCTATTTTATAAGAAGTCAGCTTGTATGATTATTACAGTGGAAAATGGGGAGAAAAGTTGCATATGACCTGTGACCTCGGAAGCTATATTTCTTTTAGGGTAAAGATCACTGTTTTATCTACTTGTATTACATAAATGTATACAGACATTTATACAATGTATTTTTATTTGGTATTTTAACTTCCTTCCATTTTAAAACTGGGTTAACTATTCCCTTGGTTTTTTTACTAGTATGTGCTTATATGTGATAATAAACAGTCAAAAAATTTATTGGAGCATTAATAAATATACGAAATAAATTCTTAAAAAATCTTCTACATAAATTTTACATTATTGCAGATCATTTTTCTGATTTGGACTCAAACAGGGAACAAAATGCCCTTCAAATTGATTCTTAAGTTGAGTAAAAAAAACTCCCTATTGTTAGCCTTAAAGACTTTGTGAGTTCACTCTATTCAACTATATATGTTTCTTTTATACATTGTAAAAGGTATTTGAGTTGTCAAAAAAATTTCGTAAATAAGTATGATCAAGACAACATTGCTGTTGGCACAAATACAACAAAGAGAAAAGAGTAGTACCCTTCCTTCACTATGTAAAACATATAATAATAATAAGTTCAACATAGTTTTTTTTTCGATAGGAGCTACTTTCTCAAGAAAAAGGCAAATAAATGATAAAGGGCAAGTTTTTCTCCAGAGTTACCCGGTATTTCCGTTTTTCATTTGCGACTTGAATTTAGATCAGTTTTGCTATTTTCTCATTCTAGACGGGAATTTCAGACTCACTACTTCTTGGCAAGCTAAACCTAAAGCCATTACTCCAATTGTGTTTTCACGATGGATATACAATATAGCATAATAATAAGTAGGGAAAAAGAATACGTGAGCCAAAATAAAAACGCGAAAAACCACACTAGTAAGCAAGGAAGCAAAAGCAAAAGAGTATAGTTGAAGCTCCGATTCTTGTTGTAGTCCAAGTGCGTATTCCATCTTTTTGTTAGTAGAAACAAACAAGTCGTGGTTGGTAGTATTTTTAGGTCCTGACGGTCCTAGCAGTCCTACTGGGTGATGATGCCATGCTGATACTGGAAAAAGTTTTCATACATTTTATACTCACTTTATTTAGGAGAAAGTTCCTACAGCTTTCTTTCTGTTGCTTTTTCTCTTATTCCCCCCTCAAAGGGTAATGCAGTGTTAAGGAAGAAATTTTCTACTCAGATGAGTGACTTGGCTCACTGGAGAAATTGGTATTATGTCTACTTACTTTTCTATTGGTGTAGGTCCCCCCCCCCTTTTAGACAACCTTTCTTTTAGCACATTATATCTTAAGAGAGTTCGCCTGGGGCAAATACACACACACATGTACTTTAGAGTAGCTTTCAGTACACCTCTTGAACCATCTTGCTCTTTTGTTAACAAATAGTATAAACTTAAACTTTCTTTGGTTTTAATTCTCAGTGTTTTATTTATTAGTGCTGGATTCTTTGTGCTTGAATATTCAAAACATTTGAAGAAAAGGTTTGTTCTTACCAAAATTCTAGTAACCAACTTTTGTAAAAGTTTATTTAACAATGTGCAATTAAATATTTGCATCTAGTGGTTTAATTAATGTCATTTTGAGTTTGAATATGCATTACATATTTTGTTTATCATTTTTCAGAAAGATTTTGCTCCAGTTATGTGCATAAGTTAACACCTCAAGACTTGTAACTGCTACGTTGATTTTTAGTGGTAAAGGATGTCTTACATAGAAAGTTGAATTAAGGTTGATAGAAAAGTTTTTAAGTGGAGAAGGTTTTTAGCATTAAACGCTTAGTATTTACCTTTCTTAACAATGAAGCTTCTCGAGATGACCTAAGAGTAAACCAAATTGGGACAAATATTTGCTCTTATTTTATTTTATTACATTGTATTTCTCATCATACATCAAGAAAGAATTCCATTTAAATGTTAGTCCACCTAAGTTATTCCAAATTGGTGCAAAGCCATCTTTTTAAAATTTGTGTTGTATTAAGAGACTAACGGCCTTACTATGCTTTACTTTTTACATCTTGTAAGCTACTTAAGCGATTCTGAGGTTTTAGAATTTTAAAATTCAAATTAAATTAATTTTGTGGAACAATTTACCTTTTCACAGAAATACGCACACTTCAGTTTGAAGAGCTGTTATACAAGTTAAAAAAACGTCGGCAAGGCTACAATATCTTTGAGGTGAACATTTTTATTAAAGTATTGAAGTAGAGAGTCAGCTAAAAGGAATAATAACTAGAAAATCTCAACTGAGTAAGTATAGTTCTTTTGGCATTCAAAAAATATATTAAAAGTAAAATAAAAAATAAGTTTGAATTTGAAAGAGATGTTATTGGATTTCCAGGGTTGAATGTTGAAATGATATGAAAAAGCTGTTAAAATGAGGTTTTCCTGTTACGCATAAAAATAATAGAATAATACAGCACTTAAACCTTATAAAAGAGTACTTAGAGAAACAAAAGATTTACAAACTAATAAAAAAGATGAAAGAAAGAAATCTTCTTGTCGTAGAAATTTTTCATAAGTAATTATTGTGTATCATTTAACCTTTCATTGTACTCTTATGCTGCTACGGATTTTACGGGAATGGGTATCGCAAAATGCAAGCGGATACAATGAAAATTGACAATTTACATTTTGATATCACACAATTAAACGAACTAGTTGCTTTTTAAATAATTTTATATTAAAAAGTCTTTGATAATGTAAATACACACGATTTACATGTTAAAAGCCATTTGTTAAATAGCTTGTAGTTAGTAATTTGGTGTTAGCATGTTTAAAAGATGGGAATCGGTAAATTATTATGCCTGATTTATTTCCCTAAAAATATGCAACAAGAATTAAAATAATTACTTGCTGAGCCCAACTTATAATAACAAAAAGAAAATATGAAATATTTACATATATACGAAAGGGTAAGTTGTTTTTTGTAATTTTAATAAATGCAACAAGGATTGACTCATCATAATGAAACTAAGCAATGATATCATTTGCTTATTATAAACTACAACATGAAACAATATGTAAGAATATCCACTTGCCTCAATTCAATTTTCATATTTTAAGCCAAATATTAGTAATTCATAATTCCAAAATCCCATTCAACATCTGCAAAGATTCTCATGCATTTGGAGGAAACGATAGAATTATTAAAAGACCACTTCTTCACTCGCTTTCCCTTAAGTCTTTCTCCTCAAAGTGAAAGGAAGAAGCCCAAAGAAAAGCTCTTTCTTTACAATCCGTATTTTTATGTTATGTTCAGTGAAGAATCTCTGTATCATTTTGGCGTTCATATAATCGCAATCTTCACCAAGTAACTATCAACCATTATATAGGTACCGTTCATAAAATTTATAATGCGATTTCTTTTTCCTGTGGTGAATTTGCTTCAATAGAAGTCAGGACATTGAGTATTGAAGATACTAAAAAGAATCGCCAATAAATTTATTTAACAAAAATGAGAAACGCTGACATTTCCAGCACATGCAAAAACGATGAAAACTTGCATTAGAAAATTAAATCAAATTGTTAAAAAATTACCAAGCATTTACAAAGATTTAAAAAAGCTAAAAAGTTACAATTAATAACTCTCAAGAATTAAATACATTGAACTTACTGAGAGATAGAGATAAACACAAAACTTATGATCAATACCTATTGTGGCTGAAACTAAGCCTGAACCTGACATAAGTATGTATAACTAGGATAGACTTGAGCTATCCTCCAGCCAGCAAACTCTCTGAAGGATTTTACTCTATCTCTTACCGGAAATTTCCAACTGTGCCCCCTTTTCTTCCCCCTTGACGTCTGAATTCATTACTAAATCTGACAAAAATTTATTTCATCATTTTAAACCGTAAAATCTTCTTTCACTTCCTTTCTTTTGTTTTGGTTCGATCTTTGTCCATTTATTCAGCCTTGAGTAATTTCAATTTTAAATGAGATTAAGAGGCTTACTTGAGTAAGACCTGAGACATGAGTTTCCCACAAATATCATTCTACAGTTTTAGTTTAATAACTTATTATACTGCAAATACAAGTGCATATTTTTATTGGGTTAAAATAGAAAATATAGTCTCCTTTATAAACGTTTTAAAGCTTTTTTATGATAGAGCAGGTTTGTTTTGTACTTTTTTACAAGATTTATGTGAACTTTCTAGCTTGATGAATGGGAGTTAGTTGTCTAGCTTTATATAGGCAACTAAGCTGCTAATCTTAAGCAGGTCTTTGGGGCAAATGTAAGTACGTTCTAAGAAAATCGGTGGGTTCATGCTTGAGTCGTTTTTTGTGGGTTTTTTTGTCTCCCACTACTAGTTATAACTTTACTCGCTATTTGATCTAGGAAACAAATGAGAATTTGTTATAAATGATTTCTTAGTCCAAGTAATTTAAAAATGTTATGTTTGAAAACAATTTTAATGAAATGCAAATATGCAATGTATTTTTTCTCCTGTGATTGATTTCCATCTAATTGCCATTGGAATTGTTCTTTGTTCTTTGTAAAACATGTTTGAATTCTTACTTCTATATTATTTAAACCCCTCCGTTGTCATTTGTTTCCGTTCCTTTGTATGTCTTCCGAACTATTTGAAATATACAATGGCACCTTGGTTTTGTCACATGATACAATATAACCTATTGTAAGCATATTAATCCTGGGTCGATATGTAGTAATAAAAGCATTAGATGAATCCAGCCTCCATTACATCATGATCTTCATATTCATCTAGCAAATTCATATCAAAGCCTTATATGGGTTAGTTATAAAATGGAATTAGAACTGAGATTTCATCAGAGAAACAATCCAGAAAGGTAAACACTATTACATCAATTTAGAATGAGATTGGTAGAGGTAACTACAGATAAGTTGTTTTTGAGCAGAATGAGAAGCTTAACTTAGATTTACCACAGAGTTGTTATTATACACGGATTTACAGTTAGACTATCGTACTCCACTTCCTTCTATATTCTTATCACATGTTCTCTCAATCCTTTCTTAATACTATATACTGATCTATTAGTAATTAGTACACCATAAATGTTTAATTTGTGTACCTATATGCACACATACCCCCATGCCATTTTGGTATTAAAAAGTATTGCACAATCCCCCTAAAATGTCAAACCTGTATAAATATTTCCTCCTGTACTTATTTCCATGCTTTAGTCTACCTACATGCGGATATTAAAACGTAAGGTTCATTAAATTGCAATAGACATTAAGCATACGAATTAACGTTATAGACTATATACTATAAGGTCACCACTCACACATATACACACATACATGTTTCTATACCATATACTCTACTGCTCTAAATCTCTGAGCAATTAAAAACATAGTAGTTTAAGTGGAAAATAGCTCTTTGAGCATAAATAATTCTATTGTGGGAGCCAGACTTATAATAGCTCGGGAACAAATTTAGGAAGAAGGGGATGTAAACTGGAAATGCTTTCATATTCCATGTTGCCGGAAGGATTTTCTTGTATGTTGACCCTAGAGCTCAAACAATAAATTCAAACATGGACATAATAATATTAATATCCAACTATGGAAAATTATTATCCTCACATGTATAAGAGAGAAAGTTGAAAAGGGGTTGAATATGAATACACAAAAGACAAATATACTTTTTAGGTAGGTTACTGTTGCAGTTGGTAAAGTTCTACTTGCTTGTGTGCTTAAGATTAAAAGTACATTAAATGTGCAATGGGAGTTATGTAGGTATGAGAGTGTAGATGGATTACAACTCTATTCAACAATAATCCTCTTCTCTACAGTCTCAAGCCATTCAACTTTCCTAATTCCTATTGACGGCTTAAAGTGAACCAAAACCTCATTCCTTCTACCCCGTTTTGACTCTCTCTCTCTCTCTGCTCAATAAAATTATAATTTCTAGGGATGAACTTTCTCCTAGAACATTTCACCTCTTCTCAGGTCGAAGTTATATTGCTTTCGTGTACCTATACTTCAGCCTGAGTGCATGTAATAAAGATTGTAAACCTCTTTCCATTTTGGTTAGATGATCGATGATGTTGTTATATATTATATTTAGTTTCAATATCTGATTGAAAAGCATGTATTATTATTATGAAATATGATGATGAGATAAGTTCCTTATGCGTGGTTAATTAATTCCCTTAAGTGAACACTTGTGAAATTGGACATGCAATATGTGACGCAGGATATGAAAGTCGATAATAACACAGATTGTTGTAGGATTTATCGTTTGATTATCGTGGTTTTAGTTGGATTTAGAAGAAGAATTTGTAATGTTAAGCAAAGAGAAATATTTAGAATCTATCAATTTATAAGGTTTGATGAGAACTCTGATTTTACTATTGAGTTTGTTTATTTGGGGTTTACTTTAGTGAATGAGTGTATTAATATCTAGAAATAAATATTTTATTTTTGCAACCTTCTCCAAAAATCAAAATGATAGTTATGTGCACTAAATTTAAGAAACGCTTTAGAATTGCATGTCATTGGGGAGAAATGAACAAAAGTAAAATTCATACATTTGGTATCATTTATACTTGAAAAAATAAAGCTATTTGGACAAAACAAAGCCGAAATGTATTCATTCGTTCATATTTTCAGCAATTCGCGTATGGATGTGTAAGTTTCTATTATTTTGAGGAGGAAGGGTAAAGATGGAAAGAAAGGTAAACACTATTACATCAATTTAGAATGAGATTGGTAGAGGTAACTACAGATAAGTTGTTTTTGAGCAGAATGAGAAGCTTAACTTAGATTTACCACAGAGTTGTTATTATACACGGATTTACAGTTAGACTATCGTACTCCACTTCCTTCTATATTCTTATCACATGTTCTCTCAATCCTTTCTTAATACTATATACTGATCTATTAGTAATTAGTACACCATAAATGTTTAATTTGTGTACCTATATGCACACATACCCCCATGCCATTTTGGTATTAAAAAGTATTGCACAATCCCCCTAAAATGTCAAACCTGTATAAATATTTCCTCCTGTACTTATTTCCATGCTTTAGTCTACCTACATGCGGATATTAAAACGTAAGGTTCATTAAATTGCAATAGACATTAAGCATACGAATTAACGTTATAGACTATATACTATAAGGTCACCACTCACACATATACACACATACATGTTTCTATACCATATACTCTACTGCTCTAAATCTCTGAGCAATTAAAAACATAGTAGTTTAAGTGGAAAATAGCTCTTTGAGCATAAATAATTCTATTGTGGGAGCCAGACTTATAATAGCTCGGGAACAAATTTAGGAAGAAGGGGATGTAAACTGGAAATGCTTTCATATTCCATGTTGCCGGAAGGATTTTCTTGTATGTTGACCCTAGAGCTCAAACAATAAATTCAAACATGGACATAATAATATTAATATCCAACTATGGAAAATTATTATCCTCACATGTATAAGAGAGAAAGTTGAAAAGGGGTTGAATATGAATACACAAAAGACAAATATACTTTTTAGGTAGGTTACTGTTGCAGTTGGTAAAGTTCTACTTGCTTGTGTGCTTAAGATTAAAAGTACATTAAATGTGCAATGGGAGTTATGTAGGTATGAGAGTGTAGATGGATTACAACTCTATTCAACAATAATCCTCTTCTCTACAGTCTCAAGCCATTCAACTTTCCTAATTCCTATTGACGGCTTAAAGTGAACCAAAACCTCATTCCTTCTACCCCGTTTTGACTCTCTCTCTCTCTCTGCTCAATAAAATTATAATTTCTAGGGATGAACTTTCTCCTAGAACATTTCACCTCTTCTCAGGTCGAAGTTATATTGCTTTCGTGTACCTATACTTCAGCCTGAGTGCATGTAATAAAGATTGTAAACCTCTTTCCATTTTGGTTAGATGATCGATGATGTTGTTATATATTATATTTAGTTTCAATATCTGATTGAAAAGCATGTATTATTATTATGAAATATGATGATGAGATAAGTTCCTTATGCGTGGTTAATTAATTCCCTTAAGTGAACACTTGTGAAATTGGACATGCAATATGTGACGCAGGATATGAAAGTCGATAATAACACAGATTGTTGTAGGATTTATCGTTTGATTATCGTGGTTTTAGTTGGATTTAGAAGAAGAATTTGTAATGTTAAGCAAAGAGAAATATTTAGAATCTATCAATTTATAAGGTTTGATGAGAACTCTGATTTTACTATTGAGTTTGTTTATTTGGGGTTTACTTTAGTGAATGAGTGTATTAATATCTAGAAATAAATATTTTATTTTTGCAACCTTCTCCAAAAATCAAAATGATAGTTATGTGCACTAAATTTAAGAAACGCTTTAGAATTGCATGTCATTGGGGAGAAATGAACAAAAGTAAAATTCATACATTTGGTATCATTTATACTTGAAAAAATAAAGCTATTTGGACAAAACAAAGCCGAAATGTATTCATTCGTTCATATTTTCAGCAATTCGCGTATGGATGTGTAAGTTTCTATTATTTTGAGGAGGAAGGGTAAAGATGGAAAGAAATAAGACAGATTTGACTGTTCTCAAATTGTATAAGAAAAAAGAAGAAAAAAATTTCCAAGCAATTTCCCTGACAAAAGTGGAAAGGAAAACTGCTTTACGTGCCCCTGCATTTATATGAACAATCAGCTGGTGGGGCGGACTTGAGATCAGTTTCACTTGACGCTTTGGTTTCACTGCTTCTACTTTTTGGTATCTCTTTTCATTGTCAGATTGAACCTTCCACCTATTGTCATATATATTTACATTGTCTCCTATCCTAAGCAATAGCAATCGCAATTCTGCAATTTCTGATATCAATAGCTTTACTAATACGTACGATTGGTTGTTGTTGGTGGCCTTGCATCCTGTCGTGGCCTTTGGGAGGTATTGAGTATCAAAAAATCTGAAAATATTTGTCTCAGAGGATGTATATCTTTTTACTACTTTCACATCGATTTTAAATTGAGAGATTTATAAATCCAGGGTTGACTTTTTGGAGGACTGCGAGTCTAAAAAATGAATTTGGGTTTATTCTTGAAGTTTGAAGGTATAAAGATAGCAGAGTAAAGGATTTGAGGGTGAAATTAAGCCATATTCTGAAATACGGTTCAACCTAACTACATGAGTTTAGGTTAACACTGCAAACATGAACCGATGAGGATTTAAAATTCTCAGTTAATCGTATGTGCCAAAGATAGACAACTTTTTCAAACCAACTTAAAACTACTGCAAAAATCTGAGAAAAAACTATTTAATTTTGAGCAGTTTTGTTTTTTGTATTTCAAAAAACATGTTTCCCAGTTGTGAACTACGACAAAGATAAGAAAACAAGGAAAATAAGATAATGGCAGTTTTTGAAGGAAAATACATGACCCACGCGTTTGCATGCACATACGGCCGGATTACGAAAACACATTGTATGGATTTGTACAAGAGGTACAAGGTGTGACCTATTCACACTTTTAACTTTCTTTCACCTTTTCCTACTTGTTTCGTACTGATCTTTTACAAATCTCATCTTATCTTCCCCCATTCAATCTTACTTTCTCAATAAAAACCTATAGGGTAATATGACGCGATGGTTGTCTTTGAAAACAGCTAAAGTTG
>JAQGAA010000834.1:0-18849 GCA_034696425.1 Isotoma viridis | reverse complement strand
TAGTCAAACCATTGAATTTTAATGTCTATTTAATTAACTATTTTATTCCTTTAATAATGTCATAAAATAAATACAAAAATGGAAATTAATGCATCTAATTGTTTAAAAAAATTATTTAAATCCATATACTTTAAAAATGGATGTGGAAGTAGCACTTATTGATCTCGACTCTAACTAAAAAATTAAAAATATAACTAAATATCATTGAAAAAAAACAAGAATTCAATGTGCAATTGGCCATAAACGCCCCGGATTCCACAGCTAAGAAATTTCGATGACGATCCAATCTCAACAAACTCATCTAATAATAAATTACAAAACCCAACAGATCTCAAGACAATATTGAAAATCAACTTTAAATTTGTATTACAAGAAACATGAACTTTGTATTTATAACGATGGATAGTTTAATTACTACAAAAAGAAAACAACTAATGCTTGATCCTCTTCATTTTTCAATTAATCACTCTTGAACTTTACTATAATAATTATAAAGTTCAAGTTTTAATAATTATTTTCCCACTCATTTACTTTACTAAATTACTAACTTGTTAAACTGATTTCTACTCATTAATCAATGTTTTTAAGTGCTCTTTGCTTAAATACAATATAAAATTAGTTTCCTTCCGCTCCCAACTACAATGAGCTGTCAGTTTAAATAAAAGGTTACATTAAATATATTATTTATTATTTTCATCAGCAACTCCTCCATTTTAATGCGTAGAAAATGTGTACAAAAAACCCATCCCACTCTTTTATATATTATTGTTTCAGTTTGTAAAAAGTTTCAGCTTTAAGTTTCTCAAGCAATATCATTTTTCATTGGACATACTTAAACAATATAAATACACATTGATCACACTGCAATGATCACATTACATTCACAATTTTAAATCAATTTCTTACAATAATTGATTTATTAAGTTCATTCATCTTCAACAATTAACAAAATTTTTGAATAACAATTAAAAACACACATCTAATTTTATTAATTTACACAATCTCTTGAAGAATTTACTACTTTCAGTATATTTTATAGCTTTCCTTTCAGCAAAAATCCATAAACTTTTGCTTTAAGATTTGCTAACAATTCATGCAATATTTTCATAATCAACTAAAATCAACTTGCTTCAACAATTAAAAAATGGTTTACAGAGAAACCTGGCCAAGTTAATTGAAAAGAATTAATAACACACACAAGTAATAAAAATGATTAATGAAGTGTTGAAAAAGAAATTTGGCTAAGCATTAGATTGACATATTAGTAAATGGTTTTTAAGTACTAGAGTACAAGTAGGAATATGTAGCAAGCTTTGTATTATTTTTGGTAACACATTAATTACATTCCTTGTATTTGCTTTCTTTTCATAGTTGACACATTTAATTTGGCAAGGATAGAATTTCATACAACACGAGATACAACAACAGACAAGATCTATTTTCTGATTGAAACATTATACACAAGAAGTACAAGATATTCTTTGTTGATGCAACTTTGATTTATTAAATTACAAACAAACTTGTTGGGTTGGGAGCATTTTTTGTTATTATAAATGGTTTAAAATTTAAAATGATTTATTTATGATTAAGCTCATTAGCCTTAAATGCAAAAGGTGGTAGGTTGCACTTCAGCAAGACAGATTTGTTTTGACTTTAAGAATAGAAAGGACATAAATTAAGGATTCTAGACAATAACCCAGTAGGGTATACAAACGCTCGACGGGGTGTGTCTTAGTTTAAATGTGTTAAGCGCGTTTTAAAGGCTGAGCTTGAGCGTCGCTTCCCCCAAAGTTTGCAAAGCGTCTTGCGGCGTAGCGTCCAAAAATACTCCAAAAAAACTCATTCCATTTCGAAATCTTTCAAAATTTCTAAAAAAAAGACATAACACGTGATTTATACACATTTTTTTGGTTTATTGTTTCCAAAAACTAATCCATTTTAACTTTTAAATCAGCTTTTGTGGGCATTGCACTTTTACTAAAATTTCATGACCGCCTACGGACTAATATTTCCTTCTTTTTTTGTAAGATTAATTATTGCAAGGAGAATGCACTGACCGCAAGTGCATTATTATTTTTTATTCGCAATTTATTTTGTGGTCTACCTGGTTTTTTAAAGCTTAAAATGACTCAACATATTATATAAAAATGACAAAGAAATAATGGGTGCATATAAATCTCTTTTCTATGTAAAATACAATACAAGGTAGTTCGTCAGTGGTAAATAATTGTCATGTAAATAATATGCAAATAAAATTAAATGTGTAAAGTGAAATAATATAATGGATTAGTTTACATTAAAGAACAGGGCGTGAGTTTAGGGTGAAATGTAATAAAAGGTTTTCATATTCATTAGCAAATAATTGATCAATTTTAGTTGGACTCGTATTTCAATTTTTTTTGTTTATTTGGCATCGTCACTTGTTTTCTATTCTAAATCAAATTTTCAAATTAATTTTTGAATTTTTTAGTATTTTTGAAATTTGACTTCAATCCCTATTTTTTATTTTGAAGTTAACTTTCATCTTTATAAGTTGCTGCTCACTGCTACTGCTTTTAATACAAGTTTCTATTATACGTTTATTTTTTAACATGGAAAAATGTTTAGAGAGTTAACATTTTTACTGACTCAGATTTAGTTGGTAATAAGATCAGAAAAAATAGTTCGAAATTGAAACTTTGATAAAGTAACAAAATAAAATAAAATTAATCTATAGCGTATAATCCTTAAATCATTTTACCAATTTGAATGTAAAGGCATTTTAATAAGAAAACAAACTTAATTAAATTTATGAGGGTTTTGAAAAACTGGAATATAAAAAGTTTTAAGCTGCCCGGTTTTTAAGAAATTAAAAAAAATATATTTAAAATTTAACAATGTAATTTTTCAGATAGGTAGTTTTCTAATCAGTGACATGTCTTTGGAACAGATGGGTTTGTGTGTCTAACTATCGGTCTCCATCAAAAATGAACTATCTTTCTTAAACTTTATTTAAAAACTTGAAACATTTATTTTAACCATTTCTAACATCAGAATTTCAAAATGTCTCGGTTACATTATTTCATTTATAAAATTTCGAAATACATAATATTTCTGTCTCTTAATCTGTCAAAGGAACACAACCTGATCCGTAATTAACTTAAATTATTTTCCTATGAAATTACGTTTAAACGTTTGATTCCATTTTATTAAATAAAAATAAAAAATGTTATGAAACACTTATTCAAAATTTACTCATTTTATTGTAACATTTACCATTTTTAACGAAGTGTTGAAATGATTTCAAGTAATAAATACCAATAAAATTATAATTTATTCCTTTGGGTTGTATAAGTTTTTGCCTAAAAGCTGTAAAAACCTGTACAAATAAACATTAAACATGTAATTGAAGTATTTATTCAAGTTATTTCTCATCTTAAGCAATAATTTATATTTTAATTTTTGTTGGTTTTCTTAAATGAAATAAAATATGAATACACACACACACGCAATATTATACAGAAATATCAAATCACAGTTTCATTATGAATTTTTGCCACGTGGATGAGGTTTCACTTAAATTGTACTACAAAACAAAATCCTTAGTGAAAAACACTTAGATCTGGGAGAGACGGCACTTTGACACTTTGGATCAGTTCATCAACTCAGTTTATAATAATATTAATTTTTATTGTTCTCTAAACTCTATAAATCTATATGGATTATACTCAAGGGATTTATTTTGTAGAGTCATATTTTACTTTTTTTTATTCTTAAATGAAAGAGAAACCAGAAATTCTTGTTTTATAAAAAATCACAGAGTGTCATAGTGAGTGAGTTGTAAAAATGTTTAAATGTGACGTGACACAAAATACTTAAATACAACATGGCACATTAAATAATCTTTTGTAACATTTGTAACTTATCTGTATCCATAATAATAAAATTACATTCGTTATCTTTATTCTCTTATGTAATTTTTTATTGCTTTGAAACGGGGTGGAAATCATAGTTAAGAAGCTTTAGAAACGCTACAACGCTGCGCTGCTGGGGTAATTTTTAAGAATAGTGAAAAAGGTTCTTAAACAGACAGACGCTTAAACAGCCTTGAAATCGACCTTGAGCTGCCGTTCGATACAATTAACATTTTAACGCTTAATAACGCTCAGGGAGTAATAGCAGCGCTTCTAAAACTCGTCTATAATTTATTCAAAAACCCAACACACCTAAACATGAATGTCAGTATGTAAATAAGCAGACGAAGTGAACCTGTCAACTAATATGTATTGACCACAACTATTAATCCAATTAAATAAATATTTCATTACTATCTATAGCGTCTCGTCACTAAAAACAAATATTTTAATGCCAAGAAGTTTACAACCTAATTTACAACTCAATAAAATATTTATATGTTATAATGTCATATAAATAAATGATGATCTTATTTCATCACAGTAATTGATAAAGCTCGTAGTATAAATATTCAAAGAGCATTCGTACGATGTAATACATTTTATTGAAAAACAATGTGCAAGGGTGACATTTGAAGACATTTTTAAACAAATTTATTGTCACAGGATGCCCACCTTTTTATACATTCATTCTAATAAAAAAAGGCAAGTCATCTCAATATTATTATTATATTACCCATATATTATTGCAGAAGAACAGGTCAACGTCAAGTGTCATAACGTTTTTTACTATTTTCAATAAGTAAGAACATTGTGACATTTGGCCACTGTCCCAGGCTTCCTTGTAAAACCATTTCAGCACTCTTGTACTTTATGTCTTTATTCAATCATTTGTTGTTTATAAAGCAAGTGTCATGCATTTATTCACTAATAACAAAAGTTTTGATAGAAAATGCAACACACACGACTTTTGCAGAATAACATGACTCTTACAGATAACTTATTCATACTCTTGTGAATGATTTATTCCTAATGGAAATGGAACATTTGCGTATGCAAAATATCATAAAGAATACAAGAAATACAGGAGATTCTGATTAGCAGCAAGTAGTAGTAGTTGTAATTTTAAGTTGGATTATTTTCTTCTTTATAGATTGAACCAGTTTATATGAAAATTAGCTGATGATAGCTGTTTGCACGAACATAATGATAATATTATTGCAACTAATTTTAATATTTTAATAAGATAAAATACTACTTTATGGAATAGTATAGAGATGAGTGGTAGAATGGACGATTCTTAGTATTTTTGTCGCCACGGAAGTTGCACCTTGCATCTCCTCCCTTGCATAATAATCATCATCACAACCTATAACCCCTTATCATTCTTTTATTTTTAATCAATTGCAAAATTCTAAGAAAAGTCTACGCACTGCATTGAAAATTAACTGATAATTAAATCTGCATCTTTTGTGTAAAGAGTTGTTCAGAACTAATTATGAAAAAAACTTAAAATTTTGAATTAACTTCATAATTCAGATTAAATTTTTTTAAATTCCATCTGAATTTCATGAAATTAATTCAAATTTTTATCACAAAAATTAAAAATTTATGAACAATTCCTAATTACAAAGAAGAAAATTGAATTAAATTTGCCTGACTGACTCAATTATTATTATTATCTGATCCCAAGAGACATAATTGTTTCTGAGAATAATAACTCAAGATATGTTGATGATGTTATAATAGAATAATTTCATATGCGTTATTTTATGTCAAAGTAGTTATTTTGTGATTAGATATTTATTACTTGTCTAATTGCCATAATTGCTTATGAAATTCAAAAATTATGAAATTATATTTTGTCTAGAATAATTTTATATCATAATAATAATAAAAGCAATAAAAACTCAAAATATAACTAGCTTCTCTGTCTATTTACCTTTTACAGCTTTAGGCTACTTTTAAATTGCTTCTCTGATAAAAGTGCAACACTCACATAAGATTGCATTTTCTGTTTTGCGTTTTTCTTAGTAATTGCAATTGCACTTTTTAAAATTTTATTTTGTTCTAAGTGGACCACAATCACGATATTATGAACCACAAAAAATAATCCTAAGGTTAGAGATCAACTTAAAAATTTGGAGTCCTTCACAAAGTGTGTGAACATCAAAAAGCGTTTCTAAAATATTAAATAAGAATTTGAAACTAGTCAAAAACGCTTGCATTGGTATAGGCGTATGAGGGAATTTTCCATTTTTGTCAGAAGCGTCAAAAAACGCTGCGACATTGCCTAAACGGCCAACTCATACCTGTAAAAGCGTCCTTTGGGACATAAAATCAATGAAAAACTTTTTGATACACATTTTAAATTTACAATTGCATAAAAACACAAGTTGTAACAAAATTAAATTAAAAATCCAAGTTTATAAATATTTTCCTTATGCACTTTTAGTTCTTCGAGTAAAAGTGCGTGTGGGTAACCTAATTAATTCACTTGAAGTGAATATTCAAATCAATGTTGGTATTGGTTAACCTAATATCAATTGGGGTTTCGTGTGTCATTACAATTTATTTTATTTCAATCAAACCTCATGAGTAAATAAATTATTTATTTTACTGTGTATTTATTTTTACCCTATAATTGTTTTCTTCCTATGAAATAATAACATTATCATGTTTCTCTTTATTTAATTTTAACATAAAACTGGAATGAGATCAATCGTAATTTGTAAATATTCATTATTTCTAAAATAAAGTACATGTGAAGGTTTACAACTTATCCATATTAAAATTGAATCATTTTAAATCGCATAGTTTATCGTTTAACAATTTTAATAAATACTTTATTATACATTTATAGCCAGTCTGACACGATCTAGCCAATACTTAAAAATATTTTATGCCCAACTTGAAATAATAGTGACTATTGATTTACACAAAATATTAAAATCACTTTTTAACTATCCCAGTTTTTTCAAGTCTCATTGTTAAATGACGTAAAAATAAATCTTAAACTTATAAAAAATCCTTATTTTCAAAAGCATATTTAACTCTTTAAGCAAAAATTCCTAATAAATTTCTAAGAATACCTTACTTATTAATAAATTACAAAATAAAACAAAGCATGAAATTGCTCTCTGATTCGGCTGCATTACACCCTGCGGAATCTTTTCTACTAACAAACCCTTTTAAAAAAACTTAGCTTTTTTAAGTCTTCTTCAAAGATACATACTGCCAAAATAGTATCCCTTATGCAAAAAACATATTATTACCCATTGTTTTTATAAACGAATCATTAAAAAAAGCAAAAAAAAACAAAGCAAAAAACGTTTACATATAATTCTAGGAATTATCTAAGCTTTTTACAAATTACTTGTAGTTGTTGCTCTTTAGTTTACTGTGTAATGTGTGTGTACTCCGTGAGACTACGAGATGAGATGAAAAATCATGTGGAATATAAAAGATGTATGAGATGAAAGATGAGAAAGAATAATAGAAGAGAGTTTAGAGAGAGAACGTGATGGGAAGTAAATAAAAATTAAAGATAAAAACTAATGAATAGTGCATTATTTTTTGTGATTGACCTGTGTGCACTTTTCCTATCATTTGTTATGCCCATGTTGATAACAAGTCAACAGAGAATTAATGAACTTCCCTTCACTAACAAAAAATGCTTTGTTATTATCTCAAAAAGACAATAACTAGTCTTTGTTGTTCAAGTACCCGTGAATGGGCTGCAATATAGAAAAACATTTTTTTAAATCGTTTTAAAGTAATTTCCCTATTTATTTTCAATTTAAAACACTATAAAGTTGTATTTTAATATTGTAATGAATTTCAACTATACTATCATCCGATCTAACATATCCGGTAAATTTTTAAATTCATTTTCTACATAAACCCGACGTCCAAATGACTTAATCCAACTAAATCCCTACTTTTTAATAAAACACCACAGATTTCAAAACTTGGATTTTAAAAATTTCCAAAAAATATTTCAAGCATTGTTTTTAGATTTTTTATACATAAAATTTGAAAATAAAATAAAATAAATGCTTCTACTAGCTCGTCATATTCACACACTACCGGTCAGACAAACACACACAAACTGCAAATACATTCTAGAAAAAGTAAAAAAAAGAGGATATAAGAAATTAGTAAATGCATTTCTGATAATAACACACGAGTTAAAATGACCCCACCTTTTTTGGCTCTCAAGATTTCTTACATTTCTTAATGAAATAATCTTAAAGAGAGGAACTCTCCTTAAGAAGTCAAATCTCCAAATGTGAAATGATAAACATTTAACATCAAATATTATAAATGTTCTTCTATTAACTTCTTTTTCACAAATAATGTTCCTCTAATTTAAAAAAACACCCCCCCCCCTCTGAATTTCTTTTAAGATACCCATAATTTTCTTTAAATCCTTTAATAATTAAAATAGTTCCCCCCCCCCTGGTTCCTAAAACTTCCAAATTTTACTTTAATGAAAATACACGAAAACAATTTGCAATTTAAGTTGCACTAGTTATTTACACATTTAAAAATAACAACATTCTTTATTATTATTCTCTTATCTCTAATCTATTAGTTATGATTTTGAATAAAATGAATAACATTCCCTTATAGCAGCCAAAGAATAATAATATGAATAATGCTTTGCAGCTTCCTTAATCTTGTTTTTCTTTCTCTTAAATTATACATACTGGTACTAGCTCTTACGTAGAAGTCAATAAGAGAGAGAGGGCATATGGCACATTCGAATTCTGATCACTAATACGTTTTTTACTCTAGTTATTATTGTTATTAAATTGACAGATGCATTTCCTCTCTGAACTCCTGCTACCCCTCCTTGTACTCTCTTTTTAATAAAAAAACCTCATAAGGTGCAATGATGAGAAATAGCTTGTAAGTAGTAGGTAGATGGACCAATTACTTAATAGGTATTCCCACCCTGAGTCACTAAAATTGTATAACAATTCCTACATTTGAAATGATATCAAGAAATGAAATCATTTTAATATCACACAGAAGGGCCAACCCTTGCCAAAAATTTAGAATCGTAAAAAGAGTAAAGGCATTCTCAATCAGATATAAAAGCATTGCGTGTGAGAATTCTGATTCACATTCTATTCGGATATCTAGACCGTTTAACAACACGAACAGGGAATTTAAGTGTGAAATTTCGGATTTTTCGGAAAGAATTTTATAATTTTCAATATGAAAGCTTTTGTGGTAAGTTTTGTATTTCGGGGGATTTATTTGGAAATTTAGGAGCTTTGCGTTTTTAATTGGTTTGAATTGGAAATCTTCCGGGATTTAGTAATTCATAGGTTTCGGATTAATTCAAAAGAAATTACGGTTTTTTTTAGAAGAAATTGTGGTATTTAGTAATTAGTCTATGAAAAAGCACGATTAATTAAAACCTATTTTAAATCCTCAATTAAATTGTTAATTACAGGTGTTAGCATCCCTTGTTGCACTAGCTGCAGCAGAACCTCCAGTTAACTACGGAGCTCCTTCCTATTCTGCTCCAGGAGGATCCTACGGAGCTCCAGGCCTTGTAGCCTTAGGAGGAGGAGGTGGTGGTGGATTCGGCGGTGGACTTTCATTTGGAAGTGGTGGTGGTGGAGGTGGCGGAGGACAAGTTTACCGTCACGTCTACGTCCACGCTGCCCCCGATGAGCCAACCTTCTCCGAAAACAAAGTCCTCCGAGTCGGTGGTGGTGGAGATAAGCATGTAAGTTATCAAATAAAACAAACCGGAAACAAAAACTAATACATGCTTAACCAGGAAATTTAAATAATTCAACTCTACCAACCCCACCCACTAGGTCAACATCATTTTCGTAAAGGCTCCATCCTCCTCAAGCCAACAAAACACTGAAGTCATCCTTCCAGAACAACCACAACAAAAGACCGTTGTCTACGTTTTGGTTAAGAAACCAGAGAACTCTAACAACGTTAAGGTTAGCGGTCCAGGACCAGTTAGACCAAGCAAGCCAGAAGTATTCTTCATCCGATACAAGAACGCTGTTGGTGGAGGCCCAGCTCCAGGAGGAGATTATGGAGCTCCTGCTCCAGCTCCAGGGCCAGGATACGGAGCTCCTGCTCCTGCTCCAGGACCAAGCTACGGAGCCCCAATTGCCTCTAATCCAACCTACGGTGCTCCAGCCGTTCTTGGAGGATACCAATAAACACTTAACTTATTATTAACGTTGTAGTTAATAATTTAAAAAAATCGACAAAAAAATAACTACAAACACACCGTATGATAATGGTGGAGCCCAGAGGTCAAATGTCAATTACCTCTTTTTAATAGTCTTTCAAAGAAGAATTTGTGTGATATTATAGAATTCATGTGAGAATAGTATATTTTATGATTGATGTAATTAATTCTTGGGAAAAAAATTAATTACCTTTTTGGAATCAATTTTACTTTTTTATTCGTTATTTCTTGATGAAATTTTAAAATTTCAAACTCTGTTAAAAATATAATATTTCTGTTATCTTTTTTAATTTAAGGCCAGTTATTCTTGAATAAAAAATATCCGAATTTCTATTCCATTTTAGTTCGGAAAAATAATAAAAGTACTGAAAAAGATATTTAACAAAATATTTTTCGTTTTTTGGTGTTTTTTGAATTCATTTATTAGTTCCTTGCAATTTCATATTATGAATTAATACAGAAGATCCTTAGAGGTGATATCGTCAGTATGTGTAACTACAAAATAAACAAATCCGGAAATGGCAACTGATCCATTTACTACAAACTGTCCTACTGAATATATTGACCTATTAATACTAATTTTGTAATAGGAATTGTGAAATGCAATCAATAACTGCAATAGAAGAAACAAAGGTCGAATACATCTACTAGCCAAATTATTTCTTGTTTGTTTTATTCTTTTGGCCTGATTTGCTTACATTGCAATTGATTAGATTTTTTGATTTTGTATTGTTACACATACATCTATGCATGTCTATTTGTTTAGTGACAGCAATATAAATATGTGTAACTACAAAATAAACAAATCCGGAAATGGCAACTGATCCATTTACTACAAACTGTCCTACTGAATATATTGACCTATTAATACTAATTTTGTAATAGGAATTGTGAAATGCAATCAATAACTGCAATAGAAGAAACAAAGGTCGAATACATCTACTAGCCAAATTATTTCTTGTTTGTTTTATTCTTTTGGCCTGATTTGCTTACATTGCAATTGATTAGATTTTTTGATTTTGTATTGTTACACATACATCTATGCATGTCTATTTGTTTAGTGACAGCAATATAAATAAACAAGTTTTTTACAGACTGTGCAATCATTAAGGAATAGAGTTTGATTGACTTTTTATTATAACTATCACTGATCTTGAAATAGTTTAAAATGTAAAAATAAAAGTTGATTCATAAAATAAAATTCAAGTTGGGATTCTCAAAAGATGTAACATTGTCTAGCTAATTTTAAGAGATTTATAAAGTTGTTAATTCTAATAGAGTTTTATTGCTCTTTTTATTTGTGAATCCAAAACATGCTACAAAATGTAATGACATTCAATTCTAATTGTAAAAATATTACGAGTTATTTTTCTTTCTAAATTTGATGTCAATTTTGCTACTTGAATTGTTGAAGTTTTAAATTTACAAACTTTTAAATGAATTATTGCATAACAATTTTACACGTACGTATAAGATTGAAAGTTGTCATTAAAAATTGTGTTAATTGTAAACATCCGGATTTAACACGTTTTACATACAATAAGAAAAAATGCCATCCTTTTAAAAGAACTCATGGGTCACACTTCATTATACTTATTTGTAATTAATAAAATGAATAAATTTCAATCAACTTTGAGTGAATTGATTTCACTGAATTCATTTACATAACTAATAAGTAGGTATAGTCATTTGTCCTCAAAAAAACCAACTGGTAATGTTTCTTCCTTTCCTCACTACCAACACAAACCAACAATTGTTCCTTTTGCCTAAATTCAACCAACTTTTCTTAGAAATGTAACAGAAATGTAACATTATTACACAAACATGATCTCCCAAATCCTATTTATTTAAATGGCTTCCGTACAGACTAAAAAAGCCAAACATTTTCTTTGAAAAAACGTTATATTAAATTAAGACCAAAGAGTTCACTGAGCACAAATAAAATAAAATAAAGACCACTCACAACAATACTAATAAATTGCATCAATTGCTAATTGAAGTTAATATATATTTTTATTTGTTGTTTTTCTTTCAAAGAATGTCGACATTGATTTATGAATGTAAAAGTGACTTTTGCACTAGTAGCAATAATAATAAATGTCCTAGTCTTGTTAGTAGGTGTGTGTATGAATGTGTGTGTAGTAAATGCAACTGGTATCCAATAAAAATCTTTAAAGAAATAGGTAAATAAAAATTCGTGGAATGACACGACAGTACCATTTTCTTTTACTAAGTCTTATAAGGCGTAAACTGTCTCATTAACTTTTATATTTAAGTGTAATCTTTAACATGCAAAATCCATTGGGAGATTAGTATGACTCTTCCTCACTTTTATTTTCGTTTGCCTCTCCAAAGGTTAACAAATGCTTAGGGTTTTTCATTAAAGAAAAATCCCTATAAGAAAACCTACCTAAAATTAATTTAAAAAATGTTTGTTTATAAAATCTTCATTAAAAAACCCTATGATAATCCAACCCTATGTACACCCAAATGTCATTAATGATAACTTCTGATTGCAGCTGCCCATCCCACAGCCACAACTAATTCTAATTCTTCCTTTTTGAATAATAAATGGGGATAATGTGAAGAAGAAGTACATTAGCTTAGCAATCCCATACAATCATCATCATCACAATAACCATAATGATCAAAGTTAGTTATTTAGTTAGTTAATCGTGCTAACTATTTAGTTAATAAATTTTTTTCTTCAGTATGATAATCGTATTTCACTTCTTATTAGCACAACACACAACATTGGACCAAAGAGGTACTTTACTTAATGAATGAATACGAACTACTCATCTAATTATATTTATTGCTAATATACAAATATCTCCCTTATGTAAAATAGAACAACAGATTCACTCTTTGAATTATTATTGGCACGAGGCACTCAACAAGCACCCTTTTGACCCCTTTTAATATTACAGGACTTTTTGCATACGAAATTGTATTTTTGTATAAAAAGGCTTCTTCACTTGAATTCTAGGCACACTCACTCAATCCATTAGGAATCAAGAACTTCTGTTTACACAGTTCATTTTTTAATTTAAAGTTGAATTTCCGTGTTTTGGAGAAAAAAAGGACAAAATGAAGGCTTTCATGGTAAGGAAAATATTTTATTTTATTTTTGAAAACAAAAAATCATTTTCAGAATAAAATCTTTTTGGGAAGGAAAAGTGGAAAAGTGGAAAAGCATTTTTCAAGAGTCATATTAGTTTTTTTAAATTTTAAATAACTTAAAATTTGAAGTAGTTTGAGTTTTAAAATTAAAAATACCAAACATTTTATATTTAATTTGTGATTTGTAATTGTAATGTACCCACAGCAGTTTTATTGTACAATTATTTAATTACAATCTTAAGCTAGATCGAACCAACTCTCATGGGAATCTGAAAGAATCTTACAGTTAAAATTGCTTGCAAATACTGTCGGCTTTCACTGTCAACATCACAATAAACGAGGGCACTTATCGTGTTAAATCCTTTAATGGATTTCCCCATGACCTTGTAAAACTCTTATATCTCATAAACCCTTAGCTGTCAAATTAATTACGAAACGAAATATCCAGGGACTATTATTAAAGGCTAATATTCCAGTTAAACTTAAAACTAAAAAAAACGCATTTTAAAATTTAAAATTTGAGTAATGCATAGGTTAGTTGTAATAATAATTGTTAATATACGTTGGAAGATGTCAAATAAAACTTAAATGTTTTCGTTACAGATTTTAGTATGCATGGCATCAGTAGTAGTAGCCGAGCCCCCAGTGTACTCACCCCCAAGCTCTAGTTATGAAATTCCTCCAGGAAGTTACAATGCCCCATCCTCAGGCCCTTCCAGCAGCTATGGAGCTCCATCCTCCAGTCCTTCCAGTGGTTATGGTGCTCCTTCTTCTAACTACGGAGCTCCAGGAGGTGGACAAGCCATCCGACACGTTTATGTCCATGCTGCTCCTGATGAGGGACTCCAAACTGAGAGCAAGGTCATCCGAGTTCCAGGAGGACAAGATAAGCATGTAAGTTATAAGGAATCAAAATATTCCAGCACTTTTTAACCTTCGACCTTTGAAGTCATACCTTTATTTACCCTTTATTCTCAGGTAAACATAATCTTCGTAAAGGCTCCATCCTCCTCAAGCCAACAACAAACTGAAGTCATTCTCCCAGAACAAGATCAACAAAAGACTCTTGTCTACGTTTTGGTCAAGAAGGGAGAATCCAACTCAGATGTCAGAATCCGAGGACCATCCCCAACCCAACCGTCCAAGCCAGAAGTTTTCTTCATCCGCTACAAGGATCAACAACAACAACAACAACAACAAGCATACGGAGCTCCAGCCCCATCAGCCCCACAATACGGAGCCCCAGCTGCCCCATCCGGTGGATATTAACTCTCATAATAGTCATTATCTCTGTATTCTCATTTGTTCTACATTATCTTCAGTCTTTTACCTTATCTTCAATATTGATAAGCATTTCTCTCACAACTACAAATGTAGACTTTTGTATTTCTTGTACAAAAAAAATGTATTGTTTTTTATTCTTAAATTTTATTATTTTTTCGTTACTTCTCATCATATATTTTAAGAAATTCAATTGCAAAAGCCAAAGGTTAGTCCCTACTGGCTTTAAGCAGTGTTTTCTAGTCTTTCAATAAATAAATGTTTTATTTTCAAGTGTACTTTTTATGGTTCTGAATTGTTTTTTATGCTTTCATACAAAAGCTTGATATAACTTGATAGAAATTCCACCTACCCCAAACTCTGACCCTATAGTGGATAAATAATTCTAGTAAACAAAGACCCTTTACTACTTTTCACTTCAATTTAAGATTATTTAAGATTTACTTCTGGTTCGATTGTCATTGTTGCTCAAAACATAATGAGAGAGGTTTTTTAGAATAAATGAATTCTTTCATGAATTTAACAATTTTGATGAATTTAAATTATAATTAAGTAAACAAGTCGTCCCAGAATAACCAGATTGAAATATTATTGTGATTTCTTTTATAGCAGAATACGAATGACACGAGTCATCATGCGCATAACAAAGAAAGTTCAGTTACTTTGCGCATGCTCGATACAGTGTACAATATAGCTCATTGAGGTCACTGAGGTCAGAGGTCAAAGAACTCTTCCGGATTAGCGACGTCTTTAATTATTTCCTTCCTAAACTACTAAACTTTTGACGTTTGTTACTCTTTCCTAATTTCAAAACATTTCAAATATACTTAAATTATAAAAATTATTGCCAAAAAACCATTTCAGTAATTTCATAATTGCCGTTTTAAATCTCTAACTCTAACAAAAGTGCATCAAAATGTTCAAAATCACAAAGGATATTATTTTACTTCGATTATTGCGATCTCTTACAAAATGCATAAAAACCCATTCTAAGAAATTCCTCCTCCTCCTAATAATCCTTCTAATTTACAAAAACCCTTTATTCATAGGGACACCAATCTACATTCTAAAAGTGTCTTCAGGGTCCGAACCCTCAATCCCAGTGCCATCAGTCCTTCTAAAGTGTAGAGGAGGCCTTGGAAATCAACTCTTTCAATATGCTTGTGCATACTCTCTCGCAAGAAAGCACAACTGGCCTCTCTACGTCTATTCCCCATTCTTTGGTACAACAGGAGAAGGTCCAAGAAGAATGTTCAATTTGAAATACTTTAGAATTAATGCCACAATCCTTAATTACTTGCATCCTTTCTTGGGGGCTGTTTCCATTGAAGAAAAGGAAATTTTGGAGAATACTTATCCCGTGAGTTCAAAATTTTTTGTGGAAAAAACGTGTTTTTCAAAAATTCATGAAAATATATATTTAATGCGTTTTTAATCTTTGTCTTATTTTCAGCACAATGAAACAATCGCACTACATGGCTATTGTCAATCCGACGTGTTTTTTAGTTCCTACAAAGAAGAAATAATCTCACAATTCACCCTAAAAATCCCCCTTGACCCAATCCAGGACAAAATTGACCTGATAAAACGCTCATCCCCTTCAGTAGCAGTTCACATTCGTCGTGGAGATTTTTACAACAACAGAAGTCGAGGTCGTGCTCTTCGTATTTCTCATTTTACTCAATCAATGGAAAGAATTACAAAAGAATTAAAAACAGAACCAACTTTCTTTGTATTCTCTGATGACATCCCTTTCTGCAAAATTCATCTCAAAAACTTTACCAAAGTGCATTTTATCTCTGAACGAAGGATTTTGTCAGGTTTGAGAAGTACTGAGCATTTAGAAGATTTTTACTTAATGCAGATTTGTGAACATCAAATAATAGGAACAAGTACTTATGGATGGTGGGGGGCTTATCTTAACAAAAATCCCCATAAGATTGTCATTGCTGCTGAACTTAGTAAGTTTATAAAAGAGACTAAAGCACTTTCTTTAATTAAAACGTTCTTTTACCCTTTGGGGTTTAAAGCTGTTACTGCTAGTTATTATGATTAGTTGTGTTTTTTGTCTGTACCTTAGGAGGAAACATTTGTAATAAATTTAATTTGTTCACTATTACAGAAAAAACATGAGTTTTGTTATAAAAGTATTGATAACAATTATAATTCATAAATAAATATACAATGATTCTGCAGAAATATTAAAAATCTCACTTCGCATTGAATTCTTTCAGAAATTTAGTTGTGAATTTGTAAATGACTTTAGGTTTTATTTGGAAATTTTAAAATCTTTCTTGTGTTCAAGGGAATTTTAATTAATTGTAAGTAATTAATCGATAAATATTCTAGTCTGTCTTTACGATAGTCAAATTGTCAAAATAATAGTGCACTTTAGTGTTTCATCATCCAAGATTTATTCAGTCATTACTTTATTTTAATTTTAAAAAATCAATAAAATAATACAATTTAATATACAGTCTAAAAATTAAAATACCTAAAACCATCACAGAAATCAATGTGGATAAAAATTTGAAATAAGTAATGTTCGACAAATTAAAAAAAAAAATAAAAACTGAATTAACATTTTTTGGAAAATGATAAAAAACAAATTTAATACATGAATTTCAATGAATTGAAAAAGTTTTCAATAAAAAATTCAAGTGTTATTATGTAAGTAGGTTGCTAATTCCATTTGAATTTTAATTTTGGGTGAATTTGTTGTGGATCTCCACATTCATCCAAACCCGTACCTAGATTATTGTCTTCTTAATGAGCTTGTTGATTAATTAATTTTAATTTTTAATTAACTATTTATTACACTCAAATAAAATATATCATTGAGACAATTAAATATTTTAATGTAAGTAGTAGGGTACCAATCTTTCAAGATGACATTGCCTAGATTGCTTAATTATTCAAATTAACATTTGGAGCTAACGAGCTATTTCTAAATTTATTGGAAAAAAATGTAATTTAAATATTTTTATTTTACATTTCATGTTTTTGTAAAGATTGAAATAACAAAAAAAACCTGAAGAAGTTAATCTGTTTTGTGAATATTCAGAAAATTTTTCCAAACTGTAATTGGTTATTGAGTTAGAAATCGTTTAAAATTCATAAATTCTAAAAGTTTTTTAAAATTTGGGTTTATTTTCTGATGAGAATGACTTTGCCAGCATAAAAACCGATCGAAGCAATCCCTTTAAAGGTCAAAGGGAAACTCTACCCTTTAACACTACATAAACCTTCAAAGAATAATTAACTCTTAAACCAACAAATCTTCAATAAAATCCAAACCCAAAATTACTAAACAACCCACGATTAAATTTTATACAATAAAGAAGATTAACTCTTCAAATACATATTATTCCTTAAAAAATTAATTAATTATAAAAAAGGATTATTCTTATATCACTCTTCACAATTAAAATAATTCTAAGCCGATACACACTGTACACCTTACATAAATTTTGCATTATCAACTTTGGCTAAGAGGACAGGAAATAAAAGATAAATAATAAAAGAACACGACTCTCCACATTATTTGACTCGATTCACGCGAATAAAGAAGTGACATGTTTTATTATTTGGGTTGAAAGAGATGAGATATTTTTTACACAATATTAGGCACATGCTATGTAACACAAAATTCATATATTTTACATTAAAATTTGAGTTACTTGAAGAAGTTGCTCAAGTTACGAAATACATTAAAAAGAAAACCACGCGACACTAGTAGTAGTAATGTAAAAAGTACAAATGTCAAAAGTAATTGTTTATATGCTTTTGCTTAAATTATATAATATGTAGAGTGCATCATCTCTAACTAAAGTAATAATTGAAAATGCATCGATGATATTTTATACACACTCTTCCTTGTATTTTTACATTAATGGATGCACTTTTTGGTCGATTCTTGACTAAAAACTGGTGGTGGTAGTCGTCTTCGTTATCCACTCTGACCCACTCATTTCTTATAGAATGCCGAAAAAGATTTTTTAATTTTTTAGTCAAAGTCTTCCTTGGCAAAGAAGAGTTGATTGTTGAAATGTATGAAAAAATATTAGGAATTAGGTTTATTCTCTAAAGAGTTGTGTGCATCTTATTGCGTGTTATTTAGGTTTTTTAATTGGGATTGTGTGTTAGCATTTTAGCAATGACATGAATGAATGATTGGAAATTAGTCGTTTCTGGGAGGTCAAGTGGGAGTTCTACTGGGATTGTTATAGGTAATTGCAGTTTTGGATTGACCTTTGAATTTTGGAGGATGTATATGTTTTAATGATTTACAGTAAAAATCAATAGGAAAAATTCTTT
>JAQGAA010000833.1:0-18849 GCA_034696425.1 Isotoma viridis | reverse complement strand
GATCTCCTATGGCATTGCCTGCAGATTGATTTTGGAGAAATATGCGGATTCCAATCCAAAATTATTCAAGGCTATTAAAGTATGCGAGGATTTTTAATATTTTACTTTGAATAGATAATGCGATTGCAATATCATTGTCTTATTATTTTTCATAGGCTCGGTTTACAAAACCAGTCTACCCTGGAGAAACTCTCGAAGTTCTTACTTGGAAAGAAGGCAGTCGCATTCATTTTGAGGTTAAGATAAAGGAAACCGGAAATACCGTGGTTTCAGGTAATTATATTACACGATCACGCATAACAATGTAAATGTGATATGCATAAATACTTAATTATTAAATCCGTTTCTAATTCTTACATTAAAGGTGGATACATTGACTTACTAATTGACAACAAGTCGAAGTTATAAACTGCATAATTGTACCTGTCTGGTCTGGACACCAAAGATCATCATTGTAATTTGAATTTTATATAACTGTCAACGATAAAAAGTTATTAATGTTTTTCCAATTTCAATTCCAAAGCTGGCTAATTTTTTGAAATGCTACTACTTGCACAATTCTTGTTTTAATGTACTTTTAATCCGAATCAACCAAATGAAATCGCAATAAAGAGCTAAAAGATAATAATGATGCAATTCGAATCTATTGTAAATGTCATTATTGTAAAATATCTATCACAAACTTCTCATCAAGGTTGAATTAAAAATAATCTTCATTACAGTGATGCAAAAAATTAAGTTGCCTCCTCTATTTTTTATCGAATCATCTTTGAACTAATCCATTTAAGAAAATAAAGTGACAAAACAACGAGAATTAAGTCGGTAATAAATGAGTACCTCAAGATTTATTGGATGACCAAATCATTATCATCACACTTTCTCCTCACCTGCTCACTTACACAAAGAAGAAGGAAATGCATTGAACAACACTTATTCATAGATATGAGTAATTAAATCAAAATCGTGTCAATATCCTGGATTATCATACACATTATCATTCCAGTAACAATTATACCTAACATAAATCTACATATATAAGTCACACAAAATAGGGGATCACAACAAATACCACGCGAATGTTTTTAAAAACTAAATTTATAATTGACCAACAAATTAGTATGAAAAAAGAGGAATCAGTGGAAATGGTTGATTCTATTTTATAACAAGAATTCCTGAACAGGCCAATTTTCTTGGTGGAAATGCGTACATAGACACTTTGATGAAATTAATTCTTTCTTTCTTAACAATATCTCTCTCGTTGATGATGATGTTCGAGTGGATGGAAAAATGGAAAATAGCAATAATGCCATTTTTTACTTGTTCAAATTAATTTGGTTGTTCTTTATGATAACAAATTTATTTAGATTTTTTGGCTTGCATCACAGCTTCATATTTGGACTTGCTTGAGTGCCACAACATGAATGGAATGACAAGGGGGGCGACGGACATGATTGCGAATGCTGCCCAATCCAACTGCAAAGTAAATCAAGGACACAAAGTTAGTTTTAAATTCCCATATGTTAAATTTAGTTTATTTTTTAATTTAAGGTTTACTGTGGAATTCTTTTACGAAGGACTGTTGACTGTGCTTAATAATAATACTTTACTACTTTATAGATGCTAATCTGAATTTCAGACAATTTCAAAAGCTGGATCAAGGCAAAAAGATATTTGGCTGGTATTAGAAAATGACATGAAGTGAATTTTAAATTAATAAACAAAAGTTGTAGCTTTCTCCAACCCAAAATTCCTCGTGGGCAACAGACAACTAAATATAATTTTGGAGCATTGACTAGACAAAAAATGAATTCAATTCATAACATACGTTCCTTTGCTCAACCTATTTTTTCTTATCCTGCAAATCTTGCTACCCTACGTCCTACTAAATTCCACGTGTCTATTTTTCCATATTTCAATAAAAAATGACTTACTAAATGAGGAGAGAATCGTTTATCGAATTCCCTGAATGGAGCAATATATCCCTCTCCAGGTTCGCTGGACCATCCTTGAAGAACCTAATAAAACACCCAAAAAATCACTTAAAAACCCCACACCCACTAAAACATAACCTTAACACCAATACTACAAATAAAACCCCAAATCCCAAACCCCCTTACCTCTTCAGATTCATCACCAGATTTGTAAGTGACTTGAGCCGCAGTAAAGTTATAATATCCGAACTTAATAGGCCTGACAACCAAAGTATGACTGACATTAGCTGCAGGTGGAATTCTACCTAGATTGACCTCAGGTTGACCTCCAACAACTTTAAAATCAGGTCCAAAGCTCGCATCCTTTAATTCAACATTAGTAGCTGTGACAGATCCCACATTGTAGATACTGTACTTGACAACCACGTCCATTGTCTCCACAACATATTTATTCAACAATTGTTTAGAAACAAGAAGGCGAGCAGGGTCTTCAGTAGCGCTGAGCGTCCCTGCAGTAGAATCTGCAGCGTATGTGAAACCTAAACAGCATACTGCTGCCAGTACAACTACCTTCCAACTATTCTCCATACTGTTCCAGCTGATTTTTATTCTCTTCTAGAAATTCAAAATCAATTCAAATCAACAAATTTACAAATTAACTCAAAAAATGCATTCAAAACTTAAAAAATTCAAATTATGAAAATTAAATATTATGAAAATACAAAAAATAATAGAAAACTTACCGTACCGTCTGTTCTCCTCAAATATTATAACTGTCTTGTCTCTCTCTCTCTTATTTGATCTCAAAAGCCCTATTTGATTATAGTGATGATGAGAGAGCAATGCCGGTGTGGTGAGTAGTGGTTGGTTCCTTTGATGGTGGATGAGTGTACTTGGTTTTTGCTAACTTTGCTAGACAAGACAGTGTATGCTGTATGTATATACTCTTGATAAAGTGAAAGCGGACTGGGCATATGGAATATAAGAATATACCGTTGTTGTATTTAGTAGTAAATAGTAGTGGGGGTTTTAGATGTGTAAAAGTGTATGACAGAAAGAGTTGCACACGTGGAAGTACGTTGGCAGCAATCTCTTCATTCGATGTAATACCATTGTGCCACGGCATGATGACTCTTATGTACTTTCTGGCTCTTTGCTACTAGTTGATATCAAAGATGTATCTCAATGCTGCTGCTTGCATGCATGCATCTTTAAATGGAAGTATAAGTGTGTGAGATGATAAGATGTATAAAAACCGTGTTCAGTATGAATTTAATCTGGATTGGGGTGAATGGAGATAATCTTTGTCTTCTTGGCTTTGGTTTGTTCATTCCGTTTGCCGTATCAGTATCAATGTCTAGACTTGCTACAATTTCTAGGCTTGTATAGGGTTTAGCTGAGTGAGTCTCCTCATCTTCAGATCTCTTTTAGGTAGATTTAAAATGCATGTTTTGACCTCTAACCTCAAACGTCCACGATTTGATGTTACCGGAAGAAAGTAATGGAATGACATATCCAAAAACGATATTTAAGAATGCTTTATCCATTTGATGCCTCAGTTTATCCCGCATTCTAATCTCCAACGTTGGCTTTTATTGTAAGAAGTTTTGACAGGTATGTGTTTTGATTTAAAAGTCTAAAATTATAATTTCTCTTTATAAAATATGCTGAATGACAATTCGTTTTTATAGCGTTTGCAATTCGGTTGAGATTTTTGAAAGCATTTGATGCACCTATTATTGTAAATGCTATTCTAGCTGACAGGTTTTACTTTTGCGTGTTTAATCCAGAAACTTCGGATGAGAAAGAATCCTGGGTCTTCAACTGATTCCCGGAATTGTTTTCCAAACCTGAAAAAATCATCCTGAGTTAATGCTCATGTTTTAAACTAATGGTTTGTACCGTATGAAATGAAAATGAATAACTCAATCGACTCTTGATTTAATTTTCTAAATAAAGCACCGATTTATTATAATACGGCAGCAATACACGCTTACATATTAGTAAAGCCACAATCAATTTTAGGAATCTTAAAATGGTACCATATATCATAATTAAACACTGTCAATGATACAAGTAAAAATATTAAAATCTAAGATGATCCACTGACTCTACATCAAGTTAAATTGGAAATTTTTGGCTTACACTACACACTTGAAATTGCAAGTGGGTTAAACACTAAAAATGTAAACTAATGCACAGTTACAATTTTGATGTACAAGAATACACTAATTTGAAAAAAATTCACTTCAGTTCGAATAAATAGAAAATACAGAATCGAAAACGGAGTAAAAAAAAGCGGACACTACTAATATATTATTCTACTTAAGTCACTGGAAACATATTTGGTAACCGAGAGGACGTGTGTGTGGTGGTAAATGAGATGCGTTTTAATTATTAGTTTTTTTTTTGTAAATAGAAAAGTCCAGTCTTGGTAAGTCTTGTTGTTTTAAGAGGAGTTTTTGAGCCTAATTGCTTTCTATCTTGATATTATCACTATTAGATAAAGTAGCAGCAATAGTGTGTTTTATTTTGGTAAAGGTCAACATGATAATAGGAAATTCACAATTCAGTAAGTACAGATCAGACTCAATTCATCAGTTTATAGAAAGAATAATCTCGAGACAACTCGCAAGTACAGAAATTAAATAATAATAATAATAATTCTACTTATTATAACTCCTAATCTCGTATTAGCTTACAAAATACATTTTATTGAAACTTTTATTCCTAAAACAGAGCAAGATCAAAATTTACTTTTATGTACTAAACTTACAAAGTACACAAATGATATAATGTGGTCATTAAATAATAATAGTAAATAGCAATATTTTCAAGATTCCATTTCATAAGGTGCTTCCAACTCCAGAAGGGTGGTCATTATTATTAAAAACCTCCTTTCACCATCAAAGCCAAACGGACGGCTAAAACTGACTTACATACACATTGCATCTTGCAATCCCTTATTCATTCTGTAGCGACAAACATGATTAAACAAACTGGTCCAGTAAATACTTAATTCTAATAGTAGTAGTAATAATAATATTTATTTTATATTGAATTAAATAGATTATGAATTATTATGCGAATACTCGTACTAAAAATACGATACGAAACGAGCTATATCGTTATCAATCAAGCGGACATTTAAAGTGTGCAGATAACTTTAAACTGTAAATACTTATTCACTTCAATACAATCCTATTTAAATATTCAGAGCTAGTAGAACAGCTATATTATTGTAATATTTATAGTAGGTAATAATAATTGTATATTCGCACTTAACACTCGGTCTATTAAGAACAATCATCTACTAACTATATAAAATACAAAGGCTAAAAACTGATTAACTCACAAGTAACAAGTGCAAAACGATATTCGAATTGACAAATGCTTTTCTACATTACTTTGGTAATTAACTGTATTTTTCATTTACTTAGAAAACCTTTTGTCTTAACCAGTATTTTGCAGTTTTCAAATTGCAATTCGTGTTTTTTTTAATAAGTCTGTTCTGTTTCAAGAAGGCATTGCGTTTTCTTGGGAGACAATTAAATAAATATGTATGTATATTGCAATCTGAATTTGTTTCGAATTTTTTTTTGAAAATTTTTTTTAAACTCTGTAGTTTACCATTTCCTTTTTATCATAGTGAAAAAATTCATAAAAGTATGGATGACGGCAGCTAAATGCCAAAAAGGCACAAATAGATGGAAATTAAAATCCTTTTTAGGATGTTGGAAGCATAAGCATTTTTATGGCTTAGTTGTTCGTCAGACTAAAAATTGATTAAACCGAAATGGAACATTCAGACTTATTTTTATCAATTACGGTAGACGTTGGTCTTCCCCGCATAAGTTTCTTAACATTGTAATCTTATCGTTATTTAAATCTAGTCAGAAAAAAACTTTACAAATTTTCGAGTGTTTAAAAATTACAACAGAATTTTGTCACAAAAACATTCAAATTACAATACATTACTTATCTTCCTTCGAAACGTTTTTATATGTTATTAAATTTTATGTAGATGGTAAATTTGGACGTTTTGAGATGTCAGACGATGTCCTTTAATTGAAAGTGTTGTTCAGAGATGTTTGCGAAGGGTTAGTGTAGGACTGAATGAGATTGTTCACCAGAGTTTTGATGAATATCCTCCTGGAGGAATTCGACGGGTTGGAGTTCCGCCGTTACTTCCTCCGTTCATATCATGATGTCCATCTGAAATTTTAAAATAAGCTGTTTTTAAAATTACATTAACTTTGTTAAGCAATAGTTGACACAGAAATAAAATAAAAAACGTACTAGTTTTGACATCTCCATTGATGCTGCCATTTGGAGTGGCAGATCCAGAGCTGCAACCAGAGACAGATCCAGTACTTCCACCATCGAAGGCATTTCCGTTGGTTCCGTTAAGAACGTTGGTTCCATTAGTATGTCCATTTGTTCCATTAGTATGTCCATTGGTTCCGTTTGTATGTCCATTTGCATGACCATTGCCATAGTGCCCATTAGCATGTCCATTAGTCTTCTCACCTTCGTTGAAGATGATGTTGCTTTTTTGGTGGTTTTTTCCCTTAGGAGTTCCATCGATCATGTCAGCATTGTTAGCTCCGAAAAGTCGCTTGAAAGAGTCATCATCAGGACGATGTCTGGCATTCTTCTGCTGTTGACCCTGTTCACTAGGGTTAAAGATATTAGACGCCATGTAATTCTTCACCTTCCGGGGAGTAGTAGGTGGGGTGTTGGTTGGTGAGGAGCCGAAGATGTCACTTGATTCACCGCCTGGTGGTTTGGTAATTCTATAAAAAGTAACACAATTAAAATCAAATTTATATTCCTTTCCACTATAATATTATTATTATGATTATTATTACTAACTAAACCCAACGCATTTCATTACACCCGGCTTCAAAACAAGATTATAATTAGTCATGCATTTTGCTTAAGTAGGTGTGGTCTGGTTATCCTTTTATTGCATCGCATTATTATTACAAGTAAGCCTGTTAATGTTCAATTCATATCTTTTCATGGCATGATAATGGCCACCCTACCCTCATAGCAATTAGAGTCGAGCGAGTTAAACCCATTTAGAAAATTAGAGTGATGACTTTTTAAATTACAATTAAGTCTAGTCCAGTAGAGGAAATGAGTTATAGCAATGCTTAACTTATTTCATTTCATTGTTGCAATTCCACAACCACGCATAATAAGTCTCTCAACTCGAATGCATTTAAATTAAGTTAGTTCAACCAACCCACCTGGTTTCTGATATGATTGAGCAGTAGTCTAGTGAGTAGTTGAGTAGTAATTATTAAGGCAAAGGGCAATGTCAAATTGTCAACCAACTTTATGCATGACAGTTCATAATACCTAGTGTCAAACTATTCTTTGAAAACCCACAACACCCACGAAAAGGCAGTGCAGTTTACTATGCATTTCATTATATAACTATTAACTACACACATTTGAACTCATCTAAATTCGACACGAAAACTCTTATTCGGTAAGTCATTCATCATCGTCATTATTATTTCATTACTCATTTGGATGTCAAGCTTGATTTTGGAGTGGACGCATGTAATACGTTTTTGTCCAAATGTCAACTTCCTACACACATTACATTTCATTAAATTAAACGCATTTTCATTCCAAACATCTATTTCAGAATGCATAGTGCAAGTAATAAGTACTTGTACTACTTTTATTTTCATTTCACTAATAAATAATTCAAACTAACTAGTATACACAAAATGAAGCATTTAGGAATGAGACTGACATACACACATACAAATGAATATGACAGACAAAAGCACGCACAAACAAAACATTACATCACATCATTCATGTTATTATCTATCATCATCATTTTTCTCACCCACACACGCAAACGACCATGAACTCACTTCCCTAGATATGATGATTTTTTCTTTCAAGAAAGGTAATAATAATATTATGCATCAGTCAGTAGTTTTAAGGATGAATGCTGATAAATAATAAAAAACTAAAAAGCTGAGGTAATGATGAGATTGCAATGCATTGCATTACTCCTGTTATTCTCCCAGTAAGTTGTCTAGTTCAGGTAAGCGTTTAGTTAACCAAGTTATAGTTGCATGATGGGCTTCTCTCGATTAATTGGCATTCACTTCATGAATTTTTCAAGCATAAATTACTCTCGAAAGAAAAATGCAATTTCCATGTCATATATTATACAAACTACAATAGAGAGAGATGGAACGTTTGAAAGAAAAAAAAACTAGGAAATTACTCCATGAACTGTTTAAACACGTTCAGCATTATTATTGCAATTGCTAATTCCTACCATAAGGAACTTTAAAAAAGTTTTTAGGTATTCAAAGTCAGGTTTTCCGTCTGTATTATGTAAAATGTCTTACAAAATAATAATATTTTTATTAATACCCACTCCCACACTTGTTCAATCCTATTCATAATATAATTTTGTAAGCAAAAGGCAAATATTTAAAAGTTGTAGGTTTAGATGCTTGTCTACATTTTAAGAAGATGCAATAATGCAACATTTAAAAAACATACTTTTGATTTAGTCAGTCATCATTTTTGAAACTCGAAGGCGACTTATCTAAATTACCCTCTTCGTCGTTATTATTATTATCATTATTATGAACCTCCCAATTTGTTAATTCTAGTGAGATAAGCTTATTTGTTTTAGAACATTATTTCCAACGGAGTTTGAACTTTTATCAAAATCTCTGCAAACACACACATGCATTTGTTTGCTATAAAGCAAGTACTTTTCTTATGCTAGGCCATGATGATCGTAACACTAAATACTACATCAAATAGTAAATACGATATTTTTATACAATCTATAATTTTTCCATCTAAATATTATCCCCTATGAACCATTATTAGTTTTATCTATGCTGTAGTCAAAGCAAGTTATCCATAATTTTTAAGAGTTAAAGCAAATAACAGTTATTACCAAAGATCATTACATAACATAAGAGAGTAAATTGAAATTTCGTCGATTTAGCTCTTTAAACGCATTGAACTTAGATATATATATAGATTACATAGGAAGTAAGGTTTTGAATGGTGATGGGGGTTTTTCTCTCAAGCCACAGAATTATTATTGAACCATTCATAAAGCCATAAATGGATTAGACCAATTCACCAATAATTATTATTACCTTCCTTAAGGACTTTTAGAATAGACTTATGACTTTACATTAAAGTAGACATGACAGCAAGAATAGTCAGAGAACTAACGCAGTTTTATCCAAATTATTTTAGTCCTTGGTCGTTTACACTATAAATGTAGCATTATATAGCATTAGCATTTGTATTTTTTGTAACAAATAAGTAATAATACACATTATTGTTATAAAAAAGGGGTGAAAGAAGCATTTTTATTATTAATGTTGATTTTTTTCCTTGATTGTTGTAAGGTTAAATGTTTCTGGTTTAAATATTATTAGAGTGTGGAAGAATGAGTAATATTTTATTCATCAATTTGAGATGAAGATAACCCAGTCAAACCATTTTAGGCATTTGTTAGAAAGATAGAGATTATAATTTATAATGGCCATATTAAGTTATAAAGATTACTAAATGTTTCGTTAAGGCATTTTTATAAAGGACAAGTTTTTTTTTTGATTTCTTGCCTGTGATGAGGTACAGCGTAGATTGGTGGACTACCATCATCGGATCCAAATACGTCGTGGCAGTCACCCCCAGGGGGTTGCCGCGCTCTGATCATCATCGAATAACAAAAATATTAAATGTATCATTCCATCATCCTCAGTTTACCACAATACCACATGTGACATTCACTTCTAAAAATGAAACTTCGGATCTAACAATAGCTACTTATTACAATAGAATATAATGCTTTGACTTTTTTCCATTTAGAAGAACTCTGACTCTCTCGACTGATTTTATTGTTATGAACTATAATGATATTAAGTCCCTGTCTGGTCTTAATAGAAGAGCTTAGCCAGGAGAGTTTAGTTTGAAATAATAATACTTAGTGCATGCGTGCCATAAACTTGATATCATAAATTTCCAAAGTTGTACACTCAAAGAAAAGATCCTTCCAAGCTTTTAAGAGCAGATAAACGAGGAAGAGATTTATTTTTTCTCAAGAAAGAATTAGCTATCCGGTCTGGGTTTGTACATTTAGTCAGTAGCATCGTTCGGGGGGTGATTGTGATTGTATGGTACTTTCTGTTCTGCTCTGTGATAATGATAACTATGGATGGATGGACATGCCTGGAATGGAAGTGCTGGAAATAGCTTGGGTGATGCCCTCCAAGTGTATGATATAGAAGATTCATAAGAAAAAAAAAACAGGATGGTCACAAGTCCCAAATTCTGATGATGATAGTGGCTAGTCGCAGTAGCAATATAGAACAAATTATCTAGTAATTTGTCTCTACTGTTGTGTGGCTTAGCCCTAATGGAGCTTAGGAGGACAATACTTACAGAGAACAGCTTTCGACTTGATATTACTAGAACGGTACGATCCAGCTTTTAAAATAAAGATATGGTTCGTTGCTTTGGTTGGATGCAAGGATATTAATATTATGTAATGCAGTGTGATGTAAATAACATTAAAGTGACTAAGGAAAGAAAACTTCCTCTCTGTGTATAATAATGAGTTCACAGATAATTTTCCACGATCCCCATGAGCGGTCCTTTCCTTATAAGAACCGTCTCCAGAATTCCAGAACCCTTAATCATTTTTAAATTCCCATGCCCACCACACTATACTATAACTAAACTACCACCAGATATAACAAATACCTATCTTTAAAAGTTCAAAATAGAAGGAAAGCTCAACGCAACATTACCCAAGATGATGTCTGGGTACAAGATTGACAACAAAATGACTTCTTCATGCATTGGTTAATGTAACTAATAATAATAATAATAATAGAACAAAAAATCCCAGCTCAAAGAGTCATTCAAAGAGTATTAAAAGTTCAGAGAGCACAATTTAGTTTAAACTTTATATGGGCTGGGAAATAATGGAAACGGAGACAATGTGTCATCAAAATGTTTGTAAGATTTGAGAACGTTATAATGTGATACAGTTTTTGTTAAAGAAACTATTTATGGATACGCATTCTATGGCATGCATACGGTACGGCATCCTCCCTCGCTACCTACCACCACTATATTTTATGGGATGACATACCAAAATAATGATATTCAATTGTACCAAAGCCAAAAGAAAGAAACAAAAAAGTTTCAAAATGATAAAAACCCCTTTAGTTAACTTACAGTCTAGTCTACTCTTCTGACCCTTCTTCAGTCTCAGTTTAGTTTTATTTTATAGATATATCACCATCCGTGACGTGATGACAACTCTGAAACTCAAAGCTCTTGATTATTTTGTTCGTATTGAATTCCAGCTTCCAAAAGAGAACAAGAAGAAGCCTTATTTATTTGTGTTATCAATACAAAAAGTACAAAGTCAGAAAAAACGAGTTAAAGTTATTTTCTCACAAATAGTTTTTAACCAAGTGCTCGCTTTCCCAATCATCTTATAAATGAATGCGTAATGTACAACAAAATTACAAATATGTAATCATTATAATTATAGTTTTATCATTAAATACTTCTGCGAATGTCAATTCATCCATATTTCCATCCAGAAATGTTTTCCTATCTATTCTATCTTAGAAGTGATTCATCACTTTTGTTTACTCCAAGTTCAACTGGAGTAATTAAGCTTCTAAATGAAGAGGCTTCATAGACTTTAATACTTATCAATCACTGAATAGCAGGAAATGCTCCCTGACATGATGTGTACTTATCACGGAAAAATACGATCATGTTATTTAGTAGTATATGATGATGATGCCATGCAAGAACTCAATAACATTTCCCAATAACATGACAAGATAATCTTATCTCTATGCATTAACTCATTTAAATTAAGTAAGGTACACGTACAGGAAGCATATTGGATTTCACATCATACAATAATTTGACTCATCATCATCATTCCCTGATTTAAAACTCGAGGTGACTTATCATAGGGGAATTTAAGCAATCTGTTGTGTTATTTTATCCGATTACAAATGTAAAACCCGATTCAGAGGATTCTAAGCTTGATAAATTGTATGTCATTTCTTCATGTGCATAACAGGGAGGAAGGGGTTCGCCCTAAACGTTATGCACTGGCAAGAGTGTCAAGTAAAATTATTATGGGATATATATAGTTTAGAAAGTCATATCATTACACGACCTTACACGACAAGTAACCCTTTCTACTAAAAGTTTGCTATTTTCCAGTACCCATGAATAAATCGCTCTTTAAAAGTTTATTATAAAACCAGGCAGAACTAACCATCCCAGAATGAATACCAGCTCCACTTGCTTTAACACAGAGGAAATAAAACGCTACTATACGGCTTAAAGAAACGAAATCTAAATGAGCTGTTCAAGTTGACGTGAGTCAATTCACTTGAGACAAGAGGTTTCATCATCATCATCTTCCCCCATCGAAGATATTTATTATTATTATAGTCTCACTTTTGGACAATCAGCTTTAAGCAGACTTCCGACCTATGCAATGTTTCTCAAAGGGTTTAACAAAAGCAAAAACCTCAAGTTAAAAAGTAAAAGGCTTTGTATAATATTGCTATTTCGTGAATAATATAATAAAGATGCTAACGGTGGAGGAAATGGGAATGGGATTTGAGAGTTGCACAAGTACATAAAAAAACACAAAACAATATTATTACTCAAGTCAACCCACCCTTTATATTCTAACTAAACCTTTTACTTCTGTCAAGATGAACCATTTTCCCCGATATACGGAGTAATATTTCAATCCTTGGAAAACCGAAAGGGTTAAAGTTGTTAGATCACCTTTTATATAGTTTGCTACTACTACTGCTTTTCTAAAAAATAAGGAGATTTTATTACTTTGAGCTGTTTACTCTGGTTTTTGTGGAAGGTACATAGTTTAGTAACTATATATGCTTTTACTTATTTGTAATTCTTGTAAAATGTATATAAAAGTACTAAAATATATTGAGAATGAAACACCTTTTTACTATTGCGGTGCAATATGTTACCCAGTAAGTTTTTGTTAAGTTAATGATACATCAAACCAACATTAATCTCAACAGTAGTAGTTGGTAGGTAAAGGTTGTAATAAGTATGTGGTTTGTATTCTGTGTGAATTCCTTCTACCGTTAAATTTTACATCGATGATGTGGACCAGAAATTTACTGGTTTTCTGTACTACAAACAACATTTACATTATTTCCGGGTTGAAAAATTCCCTTTTTCAATAATAATCCTTCCAGAAAATTATTCTTGTGTTTTTTATCAAAGAACTGAAACTAAAACTTTTTAAGTATGGTTTAAAAGAAGAGAGAGATTTACCAGCCCCTTAATAATCTTGAAAATCTATTTCCGTCAAATCTTTCATCAATTTGTCATATCCTTAAATAAAATAGTAAATACAGCTCTTCCCATGAAAATTTGAAATGGAAGGGAATGCTAGTAGTCCTTTAGAGGGTTGGTGTTGATCATTATGATGTTTCCCAGCATTTACAAATAACTTTGTCAAGTCTACTTTTTTCGTTTCTAGAAAAGTTGTACTAACTAGTTATATATACGTAAGGCCTCAGCAACCCCAAGAAGCAAAATGTTCTTTCAAGTGGCCCAAATTATATCTCTAAGATGCTGCTAGGAGGTCTGTCTCCCGAGACAAATCCCTTTCCCTGGTTTCGTCAGTTTACAAGTGAAAAGGTCTTTACCAGACTGCTGACGACGTTAAAAACTGTACGAAAGCTCAGTCGAGTATTAAACGATACATTTTTTGTACGGACCAGGGCCACACACAAGAACATACAGTCCATTTAAGAAATATAAATAAGATACTAACTGACCAGATAATGCAATTTACTTAAGAAACAAGTGCAGGAAACTAAGAATGTAAACGATATGATATGACGAACCCAAAACAGACTTGGAACCAATCGAATTTCCTTCCTTGATAACCACTACTACTACTTGTAAAATTTACTCTTATATATAAAACCAAGTAGCTGTAAGTAACCCCGTCTGACTGAATGTCCTTCTGCAAGTTTCCTCTCGAGCAACAAGGACGAATTCATTTTTTCATAGAGAGACGTACATTTGTGTCGTGTCTTATCTTACAACCATGACACACACGAAGGGATGCGATAGTACAAGTGAAATGGAAGAGCTAGTAAACACATCGCATCCAACTTGGATAAATCTAATCCAATAAAAATCGTATATATTGCTTAGCTAGCTTGTCCAACCAATTTTGTCTTTTCCGGAGAGAAACATTAGTAACTATGATACGAAGATACGATACAAGGACGGGTAGGAAAGTAAATCCCGTTTCTATAATTTATTGCCTTCGGCATTATCGACATGGAAGGAACTATTAGTAAGGTACGAAACGATGGCATCACAGGTTGCATATTATTCTTGATGGAAAAAGTAGCAGTCAGCTTAGCACCATTAGGTAGAGTGGAAAGTATAATCAGAATGACTCATTCGAAAAAGATTCCTAGTCTCCATCTGACACTCTAAATAAACACACGATATCCACAAGGCTACCTCTACCACCACTACCATTTCAAATGGATAAACCTGATAAACCAGGGGTGAATCGTCCCTTCTTCGTATTGGTATCACATCGGTTACATCAAAAACCTCATGTGGTCATCTCTTTTGCTAATACTCAAGGGTAATCTACCTTTTTTACCTATCTATCTAGGTCGTTTCTACGGCCCTGAGAAAAAGGCAAACAAACTATCATCCCTAGTGACATAAGACATAACATAGGGACAGTAAGATAGGGCAATTACAGAGGGATAATAGGAAACCACCCTCTGGTTTTTGCTCCGGTTTTTTCATTCGTGGTGGTAGTGATGGTAGTGCATTTTATATTCAATGCAATGCACTTTCTTCATCGTCCTTCTCCACCCTCTCAAAGTCTAAATCTACGTGTCCACCAACACAACTTCTGACGAAAAGGAAAGGAGGCTCAAGTTAACTGAGAGAAACCTGACTAAATTGACGACGTCAAAGAGAACTCTGGAGAAATACGGAAATGCTAGCAATGCGAGGGTGGGGGAGGAAAATATGAAGTATTCAGTTCGTACTAGTAGTAGTAGTAGTAAACCGGTACCCGGGTAATATAGTGAGAAAGTCTCCCTCCTCACACGACAAAGTTGTTGTGATGGTTTAGTATTAGTAGTAGTAGTTCTGTAGTAGAATTCATAAAATACCCGCATATCTATCTTCTTTCGTTCCTCTCCTCAGTACTCTGAGCGAATACGAATAAGGAAAAACAAAATTCATTTCTATTTTTTATACTATAAAAATGCAATAGAGTCAAGTTAAACTATGATTGTACTTTGTACATCTTTGGACCTGTGGGGCAAAGATTCATACAATTACTGAACTTGGATGAGAAAGTAAAGTACCATTTCATAAAAATGGGAACGCATTTCCTGTCATAAATTCCCCTATTTCGAAACTTTATACGTTGTTTCATGTAGTAAAATAAATTAGTTGGAGTAATTGTTTCGCTACAGAGTTACGATATGTAAGAAACTCCAAGTCCATTTTATTTTATATATTGCAAAACATCATATTGGATGAATCAAAATTTCAAAATACAAAACTAACCCTACTATCCGAAAACCCCGAATAAGAATGTGACTACAAGAAAAAATAACAATAATGTATCAAAATATGAGAAATCCTTTGGCAAGAAAGTCGAAACCCAAAAATCCCAACAGGCTTAACTTTCTTCAGGGGGTTTAACACAGTTGAACTTTTGCTCATCTGTTTTTTTTTTTGTTTTTTCCCTTCTTGCCTTCTTTGCTTCAAACTTCGATACTATACTGCCAGTGCAGTGCCAAAGTTCCATTCAAATCCTAATAATGTATGTACCTATATACATATTCTTATAAAATATCTACATACTTTTCAAATTCAGTCGAATAACGAAACACGAAAGACAAGACAGCCATACATAGACAGATGCAGAAAAAACTACATTAGACTTAAAATCCATAACAAAATATTATATCTCTCTCTTTTGCTAACCATATATACTAAAAACTACCCTCCTGGCCTGTCTGTCTGTGTCTGTCTACCTTCACAACCTTATTAGACATTTTGACTATTTCTCTCTTTAAGACTTTCCCCTCGTAATAATAAAATAGTCTGAACTTCAGAAAACGAAGGATATTAGAAAGAACATTTTCATGGATGAAACTCTCTCTCTCTCTCTCTCTCCAAGAAGAAGGTAATTTCATATTAGAGCACTGAATTGAAAGTAATAACTAGGAATCAAAGCCAGTGCTAAAGCCAACTTGTGAAGAAATTATTAGTAGAAAGGATTTCCACGAAAATGATTTTTCTGAATGAAATTAACCTTCCCCACCCACCACCCGGACGGAACCAAGTTCTAATAAAATTAATACAATACAATTTATGAAATGCTTAGAAGAAACTACTTACATTAGACAATCAATCCAGCCCAGAAAGATAGTCTTTAAATGAAGGAGGAAGGAAGCTTACTACGGCTTGAAGAAAGGAAAGTCTTGTCAGGGGTAATTCTTCCAATAAAATCTTAAGTGGCTTTGAATTAGCTAATGGCAAACTTTAGTAGTCTTAGTGGAAACAACTCGACAGTAATTATCAGACTGACTGCTTCAACAAAACTAAAAGTAATGTCTGGCTGGTCGTTTCTCTTTACTTTATTTTCCACCGTAGTAGCAGTAGTTAAATGTACTAATTCTCTTCATAAGATTTGCCTCTTGGACCAACTAATTTCCTTAAGATGATAATCAACATACAACAAAAGCCATCGTGTGGATCTGTGATAACTTTCCAGAGGTAACAAAACATAAGGAATCATATAGTAAAGAATTCACAAGAGGAGCAAAATATCCAGTCAAAGACCAAAATATGGAAATGCATGCAGATGCCTAAGAGATAGTCTCAGTTTGTAAGGATTTTCTAAGCAATAATAGAAGTAAGGAAGAAATCACCAGGATGAATGCAAATTACTTTAGAAATGTTGTTGTTGAAGGAGTTCACTGGTCCCAAAAGTGAAGGTTACACATACTCACTTACAGATACAGTACACGTTCTTGTACTACATTTAGCATTACATAATAACAACGTCCTAACGTCCTCCTGGATTGCATTTTACTACACGGTACAGCTATGAATAAAGGTGAATTTGTGAATTTCACATTACAATCTTTTACATTTCTCTACTACACACACACTACTATTACTACGTGCATTGTATATTATTCTTGTTCCATACATACAATAACTTCCATACCACTCTTGGAACAGAAACACCACCATCATGATATGATCATCATGATCCTTGGTTTTTGGCTTGGCTTTAGCATAGCAAAACATAACATTAGCATGTTTTGCAGTGCGTGTGTGTGTAATCACACAATGCCAATGTTCGAAGCTTTTTTATAGCCAAAAAAGTTACTATAAAATTGTATAAGAGGAAAGTGAGTAGGAAAATAAACCCAATAATAGCTTCTAGCGTTTCCTTGCGTTACGCATGTATAGTATCAGATTAGAATGATCATGATGATAAATACTTGGCTCAGGGATTGCTCTTATATTATTACGTAACATCATAACGCATAAACGCAACGCATACATACTACATTTAACTCTACACCTCATTGAATTGTACTTGAAAATCCTAATCTGTTATTTTAACACGAGATGATTTCATATATATGAAATGTAATATAATATACATACGAAAAATCCACTCAGGTTTGGATGTGCTCAACATTTGCAAGTCAGCAAGACTTGGAAGAGAATGAAATTTATCCGGAACAAAAAAATGCATTTTGATATAAAATAGCATAATGGACTCAAACTACTATCTTCAAAAAAAAATCTCAGACTCTGAACTCTCCTGAAGAGTACAATGATAGTAGTGTAGTGATGCTCGTTTTTGCTTTGTAAGGTCCCAAGTCCCAACTGCTAATAAGTGCCAAGTGCACCATTCGTTATAAATAAAGTATATAATCATGATCAGATGTGATACATGACATATTTATGTATATTTCTCTAGTAAAAATGTAATTTAATGTTACGCACTTTCTATTCGTAGTTTTAATCTAGACTTGATTTTAGAATGCACTGGATATATTTCATTTGGATGCATCCAAAGTGGTTGGAATATCCGAGGAGAGTGTCATAAATTAAAAGTAAAACTCCCTCGATCTTGACTTGTAAGTTGGACCCTACGGAGACACTTCTCAATGTTTAACAGCACAACTACTACAATCACTAAGTATTATTTCAGCTAAAATTCTCCTCTCCAGAAGAAAACTCATGAATGAATCATGAAACAAGACTTATTTAGTATCTTCATTTGTTAAATTCTTAAATTATGTACAAAGTGTATGTGTTAACTAATGATTTAACACTGAATTCACAAATTCATGCAGGCATAAATTCTTTACAGAATTCCAAAAATACTAAGGACATAATATGATGATGATATGAATGAATTCGTACATTATTTTAATAAAACTGTCGGAAGTCTGCTGAATTTCTCGAAGTTTGGAGGAATTTATACTCAAGCCGAGATAAAAAAAAGTATTTGTACCAAATCCCTCGTTCCAAGAAATGTCTATGAAAGTAAACTAAAGGTTGAAGGTGGAATAATGTTTTTGTCCTAGCTTAAAATTTAATCTTAGTACATACAATGTCAAATGCGGCACGTGCAGGTGGCAACTTAATTCATCGCAAGGAGACACGAGACATTTAAAAATTCATACATTTCTCCAGCCCAGTAGTATTCCAAACTATATTAGGACAATGTAATACTTAATACTCCCAGCTATAACGGTGGTAATACAAAACAATTGGCATTATT
>JAQGAA010000832.1:0-18857 GCA_034696425.1 Isotoma viridis | reverse complement strand
CTTGTGCCATGTAAAGTTTATATGTACGAATGAATAGAGGAAAAGTAGTTGGGAGAATGTAGTAGTAGTGAGTATGGGAATACTATGTATTTGTCCCTAACAGTAGCAGAGTTAGAGAGCTCCGTTTTCTCGGGTCTTTCGGATCGATCTTGGTGGGGGGAAATAATTCGGTGTATAAAAGCTACATATACAAATGCCTACTGCTCTGGGTACAACTGTCTTGATATATGTATGTATGTACGTACTTCACTCCCTAGTCTTGCAAGCAAAACCAACCCTTTCAGTCAGCCAGATAGATCTCATCTCTCTCTTAACCTTATGAAACTGGATAGAATAGGATAGAGGATACGAACGAATATATAAGTGCGAGATATAAAAGTTTTAGAACATAGAAATGTAATGTCATGCGAATTCAACTAGGTACAGCTTCAATATGTGTGGATACTCTGTAAGGGTCTAAATATCTAAGAGCTTTCATTTCATACCACCGTCGCCCGTCCTTCCGACTCTTTTTCGCCCGTCGCTCTCATCTGTTTCACCCGCTTTATCCAACGGCTTGCAATATTGCTGTTCTTATAATACAAGTTTTTCATATGATACTTAAATTATGTTATTTTATTACATTTTCTGTTCTTTTGCATGGTTAACTTATAGAGTTGGTTAGTATCATGAAGCTTTTATATTATTTTTTACGGTAAAGAAGGTTCTGTGTGGTTGAATTTTCAGAGATGGTAACAACAACACCCTTAAGATATTTTAGCTTTATTCTGCTACTCTTGGCATAAGACGATCATATAATATGATTGCCTGGCATCATCACAAAGAGAAAAGACCAACCAAGCAGCCAACCACTGGCTCGAGTGTATTCTCCCACAAAACTCCCGGATTCGGTTCAAGACCCAATCCAATCCAGTGCAATTCTCACACCCAACCAACATTACATTACATCACACACGAGTACGAGAGTTGCAATATAGTGTACTTGTCTTCTTCTCATACATACTCTTTGCTTTGCATTGCTAACCAAGTCAAGCCAATTTCATTCGTTTTCCTAACTATACGGAAATAAAAGACATACCAACCAAGTCATTTGAAATAGTCTGCCTATCCGTATTTTCTGCATGATTCTGAAGTAAAGTAAATATGATGGTGATGATGATCATGACATGATCATGACGATGACACTCTATCTACATACATGAAAAGCAGGTCTACTATGCATATGCCTGTTAAATGTTTGCTTATGCTCTAGAAAGTAGCTCAGGCATACAGGCTCCGAGTCAGATTTCGAAATGACTGCTCATATAAGACAGGGATTCAAAATCAAATGTGTACTTTACAACAGACCGTCGACAAAACTATTGTACAGATTGCAGCTGCAGACACCCTCAGTGTCAGAAGAGTTGGCCAAACCTCTTTGTACATTTGTGAGGTTTCTTTGTATCTTTCCTTTGATTCGATTTTCCATTCAACTATTCAACTAAAGAGTCAAATGCGAATTCATTCTGCCGATTTTTAACCATGTATACACATATGGATTTGCAAGTAGACGGGTACAAATTGTGCCAATAGCTACTACCGAGCATCCATTTAAAAAAGTGTTTCTTTCTTAACCCAACCGTATATGTTATAAAATAAATTATAAACAAAATGAACTGGGTAATAGGGTTATGAAGATTGCAAATCCAGTATGTATCTTCTTTTCTTTAGGCAAATATCGATAAACTAAAAAGCTCTAAAAGCTATAATATCTTACAGTACCCCAAAAAAGTCTTTGTTCACATAAGCCCATGCACTACTAAATAAGCCCCAGTAGGATCTTGATCTTTAGGTGCATTTTGCTACTTTTTTTGGTACAGCAATAATTTTTGTCGCATGCAAACAAAGAGCTGAGACAGGGAACAGACATTCAGAAACTCTGAACTAAAGAAAGCTTTAATATATATAAGTGGAGGGTGCCAAATAAATGACTATTTTATTTGAAATTGCAAAATGGTGTCTCCCCACGGTTTTTCTTATAGCCAGATTTTTTTATCCTGGAGAAAGTCGATGAAACTACTTACTACTTACTTACTTTTACATACATTTACATCTAAAAGGATAAGGAAGGGAGAGTTTATTGACATCATCTAACTTCCAACTTCCAGCCCACACCCCATGCTTTATATGTTACATTTTGCATTACACAACAGATCAGGAAGGAAAGTTGTTACAATAGCAAAGATGGTTTATTTTAAAGCTCCTGCCCTCGGATATCTTGTATTAAAGCTAATAAAACAGGATTAGTTATAAAACAACATGTGTTCTTTCTTCTTTTTACACCTTTTCATAATATTATATAGGGGAATGTTCATTCAAGAGATATTCAAGACGGTAGTTCCGTGTAGTCGGTAGGGCAGAAGTTGAACAGAAAGACACATAACATAACAGACATTGACACCTACGCTCAAACTCTACAATAATAAGGACCACCCTTCCTTATCCTGGACTCTAATCTTGTGTGATCCTCAATGTAATTTTATAAGGTTGAGTTTGAGTTGGGAAGACTCAATGAAATTCGAGACTGCTGTATGTGATAGTGATACCATGATGTTGATGATGATGATGACGGAAAGGTTCTTTTCTTTGTAAATATAAACTGGCCAGGGGGGATGACGGATGAGGATGGTTTGTTTTATATTCACAGGAAATAATTAGAGATTTCTATTATTCATTTGCTTTAACAATTCTAATTTACTGTTATTACAGTATCACTATGTGACTTTTATTGTGGTTTCTGGAAATATCTACTCTGAAGCTTGGAACCTTGGAACATGTAGGTAAATTTAAGCAAAGTGAGTTTCAGTCAGATGCTACTTCATAATTATTTCAGTATGCAGGAAGAGGCTTAACTTGATCAAACTCACAACATCTTAAAATCTATAATTCTGTTGAAAAGCTTTCAACGCTTGTTGAAAAACATTTTTTAAATTTGAACATGTTTCCGGGTATAATTTAATGAAAATAAATTTCCTTTATTGTACACATAAATGTTCATGAATTATGAGTTTAATGATGATTAATACAATGAGGGGCCCACTGTACGAATACATATGTGGATTATTTAAATTGTACGAGTGAGTACAGATTTAAAATGGAAGAGTGAGTACAGATTTAAATTGTACAAGTGAGTACAGACCATAAAAACCTCATTATCCGGAGATTTTTCCTAAAACTTAGGAGATAAAGTTAGACATTTTTTGCCATCATTATCATTTTCTGTATTAACATTAGAAATTAGAAATTATTTTCTATCAAACGACGACATTAACAAATAACTTTAGGACATAGGATCAGATTTCTAAAATCATAGCTTATTGCACAGACTTGGAAAAGGATTAGTAGAAGAGACATAGGATACATTATTGCATGCAATAATCTGGGATATGCCATGGGAAATAATAGACAAAACGAGTTCTTCTTTTAAAGGGATAAGAAAGGTCCTTTACATTCGGAAAATCTCGCTTTTGTTCGGACTAAGTTCACTCAGAGTACAAAGTAAAATTTATATCTGTACCTGAAAGAAGCACTACTACTGATGTAAAAGTTCAGAGCAGAATAGATAGTACAAAAGTACAAGAAGCAATGATGATGATGATGATCATGATGGTGGTGGTGGTTGCAATATGAAGAACCTAGATTTGGCAATGAAATTGCAATGGGATCATCATTGCTCCTCGTTCCTCGTCTCATGTTGGCTATTTTCGGTTAAGCCATTACATTATATGTAGAGAGAGTTGAGTTTTTGAGATGAGATGCGATGTATCGTGAATTTGTACTAAAGAAAAAGGTAGCAAAAAAAGTACACAGATTTATAGAAGATATAAAAGGAGATTTGGCTTGCTTACACTCACTTAAGATATTACACCAAAAGGGCAGTGTGAGCAGTTTATATATTTGCTGACTTTTAGATATAGTTGTTGTGTGAGAGACAAGAGAATGATATCGTGGGGTTCTAGGGTTATCGGCATTGGGTTTATCTCATTTCGAATTCTATGGGCAGATGCGAAAAAAGGTTCCCTTTTCAGACCTTTTCTTCTAACTTGTACTCTCTGTATTAGTTTATATACACACACTGCATTCCACACATACATAGAGTCTCATGATGATTACTATTTATGAAACCTATCTTAGAAACTGCAAATGGTTGAATGAGAAAACGCAAAAGACAGCTTAGGGGCTTCTACTTTCCGTTACTTACATGATGTTTCGACTTTCCACTCGACATCTTTACTTTTCCCAGTCCAGGTGTTCATTTCCCTTTGAATTATTAATAATAATTCTATTTAGTTTTGGAATGGCCACGTGAAGCAATCCACATGCAAGATGCATCACATACATAATGACAGAACTACCTGCTTCAAATTTAAAGAACTACGTGGAATCACCTAATCAGTGTAATCAACTTTGAAAGCACATTTTACTTTACATGTGTATTTTTCTGACCGATGCTATATGGAAATGAAGTTTCATAACTTATAACAATTGTAGTTCATCTTAAGCTTATTAGAATACATTTTTATTTTAAAACTTTGTTTTAAAACAACTAAATAATGAGTCATAAAACAAATGTTTTTGTTTTTAATAAACCGCAATAAAAAAAATTTTAATTCATTTTACTTAAAATGCAAACTTAGGTACAAGATTCTAAATTCTGTAGGGAAAAACGAGATAATAAAAACTGTTACAAAAATTGCTGTTAGCAAACGTACAAATAAATTACGTTACGTTAGTAAATCTATAGGCACTAATAATATATTCTGAGAATCCTCACTCCACTATTATAATAATTAATATATAACAAATATTACTTCTAAATTCAATCCCCAGCACTAACAACATAGTATTTTCTTAAACACAACGACACTTTTAGAATTAGAAATGGAATCTGTGTTTTCAGCAAAATTGTTTTAATTAATAGTATAATATGGAATGGAATTGGAATGTCCGTAAAATTTTTTTAAATAAAACTCTATCTATCGTTGCCCTAATACTTGTACAAACTTAGGTTCAGTTTTGATAAAACTAGCACTTATAAAAGTATTATACATCATTATAATGTTATGGAATGCATAATGTTACATAAAATGGAATCGTATGACATTGCACCATCTTCATTTCACTCGATTCAAATTTCAGGAGACGGAATGAATATTTACAGACTATTTATATTTAAATGGCTTATCCATATCACCTATCAGCTATTTGAGGGACAGCTCCTTTATGAACGGATCTCATGTGACGATACAATGGGCTTGAAGTACGGAAGCTTTTCGTGCAAATCGGGCACTGATGTGGCCTCTCTCCTGTATGAATGCGAAGATGAGAGTCGAGCGTACTCTTCGTTTGAAATCTTTGTCCGCAAGTGCCACATCCAAATGGTCGTTGTCCAGAATGTATTTTCAAATGCGTTCTCAAGGTTGCCCAAGAGGTAAATGATTTTGAACAGACATTACAAACGTTGGGATTCTCATCGGCATGGACTCTTAAATGCTTGGAGAGCCCTGCAGCGCTGGGGAAATAATTATAACAAAACTTACAAACGTGTTGACTTCCCCCCTCGTCATTTAAATGCGATTTGGCGTGTTTTTTTAGCATAGATAAACTGGGAAAGTTTTCTCCACATAGTGTGCAGGGATTTGATAATCCTCGTTTTCGATTTCCACTTTTTCCAGCAGCATGGGGTGGTGTACTGCTAGCTAACTTTTGCTGAGCAGCAGCTTGTAATAGGTAAAAGTCTTCCACCATGCCAAAACTAGGTGTAAGAAGAGTTCCATCGTCCTCATAGTTCGATTCGGATTCATTGTCTATATCATTATTATTGTGAAGAAAATGTCCTCCTATGTTTGTATCATTACTTTGATTGGAAGTAGACGGTCCTTCTGATGTAGATGGACCTTCTTCTGGGTCAGCATCGGGGTATTCTTCTTCTTCCATTTCTTCCGCTTCATATTCCTCGGAACAGTCGTCGTTCAACGTGTACATTTGTTTTTCGGATTCTTCATAAACTTCCTCTCCAACATCATCTTCCGCTTCACCATACTCATCTTTTACATCATACTCATCCCTTGCATTATACTCATCCTTTGCATCATACTCATCCTTTGCATCATACTCATCCTTTGCATCATACTCATCCTTTACATCATACCCAACCTTTGCATCATATTCATCCTTTGCATCATATTCATCCTTTACTTCATCCAAGTCCCGTTTAATTTCGGAAGTGTCTACATCCTCTACTTCTTCACCCGAATCCATTTTGATTTCGGAAATATCTATATTTGCGTCCCTGAGTTGTTTCTTCAGAGCTTCAATGGATGTCATCGTAGTTTGATGTTTATGAACTAAGGTTCCATTACTTGTAATACTACTGCTAAAGGGATTTGCAGTCGCACGATCTTTTCGTGGTAGCCCAGTATTCTTAAGAAAATACCTCGGCCTTCGTTTCGGGAATTTTGTGACATAGTCGCCATTATTATTGTTATTATTGTCATCATTTTTCAGAAGCCGATCTGGAACTGAGTTTTCTCCATCTGTTTCCGATGATATAGATGCAAATTCAGGCCTGGTATATTCTTCTCCTTCTGTTACTGATATTGCGGATCGGAAATCAGGCCTGGTCATGTGTTGCTCTTTGATCCTTAACGGTAAACTGCTATAAAGAAACAAACATCCGAATATTTATTTAAAAATTTAAATTTCTAATCAGTCCAAAATCTGACTTGTTCCCAATTCCCAATTAATCAGGTCAGCTGGTCAGAGTCAGAAGTAGAAGCTATGTGTAATACACAATGACAATTAGTCAATTAGTGCAAAGTATAACGATGAACACACTCTTTGGCATTTCAATCTAATAAGAAATTGATTCACGTGCAATCACTTCTAACGCAATGCACAATGTCATCATGTGTTATGTTGAATGAATGTTGAATGTTGACAGGAAGTCACATAGCTGAAGACGCAACTAAAAATCTGAAATAAAGTATACAACTAACCTTCTGAACATCTTAGCAGCAACAGTAGAGGATGCCGGATGATTATTACTACTGTAATTGTTAACAGTAATATCTTCAAGTTGTTGTCCATACTGCTGTCCAAATAAATTCCTCCCAGTACTGTCACGATGTTCCTCCCGAACATGAGCCAAAATTTCTGCCTTGGTACTAAAAAAGCGATGTGTACACTGTTTACACTGATACCAAACATTAAAGGGGAGTCCCCCCTCGAAGTCTAACATATTCACCTTAACAAATAATCCGAATTCGGATGGAATGTTTAATTAAAAATTAAAAATTGTAAACTAGGCCGAAGCCTTTTAGAGATGTCAGATGAAACTACAGTTATAAACACTGAATTTGGTATTTTCCCGCGTCCCACTTTCACTTCCACTACTCAAAACTATTACTGCTATGGCTATTGACTTGGGTGTGTTGTCCTTTCTACCCCAATCCCAAACTGCTTTTTAATACAGGTGCCACCACTACCAATGGGGCACTATAGACTCTCATTTATCAAAAGAATGCAGAACCACCAGCATCAGGGGAAGAAGAGGCTATGCTATTACATGCGATTTTAATACTCAAAGAGAATGCAGAATCACTAGAAACCACCACTGCTTCTACCAAAAGTAACGGATTTCGACAATTTCGAGTTCCTCGTCTCACGAACACTAGGATAGAAATGCTTTAGGAACAACGAGAACTGTATCGAATATGCATCGTATACAAATATACGATGATGTGTCGTCATTTATGATGCAAAATCTTTTAAACTAGCTCTCACTATTTTAACTAGGGTTGGTATAATGCATTGTTGTTCGTAGCAATTCTCAAACAGTTTGAGTTTACAACAATGAAGTGGCTCAGAAAGGATCTTTGAGCACTGGTTGCTAGATGTTGGGTTGGGATTTATTTGGGATCTCAAACAGTTTCTACTGTTCAACAATCATTTTCTACTTGTCCCTCTGCCTGTAAAATATGTAAAGTATTTACTCGCTCAAGATCAGTACTTGGTATTTGGTTTTTGGTATTCTTGGTTTGTCTATGGTATGCTCAAGATTCAACCAAGATTCGTAAGATGCTTTAGTTATTAGGATATAATAGCATAAATGAAAGTAGGCCAATAATCAGATATGATCGAGGATGGGAATTCAATGCTCAAAACATGCTTAGAAATACAATGATGTGTATGCAATGGTCAAAACGTGCTTCAACAAAATTAACTTTGAAAATCCGGGTGGGATATTGCTAACTTTTGTACTTTTTGGTAAACAGTTTAAATATTTTTCATACTGCTTTAATATTTGTTTGCTTATTTGAAAGTATGAAGTATAGTTAAGGGAATGAAAATTGTAAATATTAAGATTAAATGATGACTGAAACTATGAGTGACTTCTTTGAAAAATTGTAATACCTAATTGATCTTGTGATTATTTATAAATTTTTAGAAACAAGAAATGTCAGAAAGGTACAGTCAATTTGCAGTACTGCTTATAATAATTGAGATCCAAATTTTTGCAATTTTATTCGATATTGGAACTATAAAAATGCAATTCAGTTATAAATAGTTGTAATCAGTTTAAGCTAAAGCTGCTTTAGCAATCCCCAACCTCCCAAATAGCGATTTCTTTCATCTTTGTACTCGTACGAATGAATGACAATGACCTAAAGGTTTTAAACTGTTGATATACTTGTCTATAGACCTTTTTTCTTAGTCGTCAGTAGAAAAGGTAATAAGGATATTGTTTTTCTGCCTTTATCCAAGTCCGTCTGACCGTCAGGAAATGTTTGTGTAGATAAAAAAAAAATAATGCCCAGCGAATATACGAATTAAAAAAAGTTTTATATTATAAGATAACAATTGTAATTTTTCATGACAAGGTAAAGTTAGTTTCAGTCTCAAGTCTCACATTTCTAATGAAATGAACTTATTAACTTAATCTATATTTAACACTATTTTAACGAAGACGTTCATTTTGAGTGAATTCGTGAAACTTTAAACCAGATTATAACTTATTTTATCATTTCACTTTGATTTTAGATCACGTAACTTATGAGAAAAATAAATTAAACTGGATAATTTAAAAATTTAAAAACTAAACCTTTAAAATTTGTGTAGTATTAATCAAAACCAAATTATAATTTACTGGCATTTTAGATAAATTAAGTACGAACAACTAACCAAGTTTAGATTAATTTATTGTGTGTGTGTTTAATTGACAGTATGACAATAAAAATCTCCGACAGTAAACATTGTAAAATAACTAACCCCCAAGGGTTTTACATGATTTTAAAAATGTCCAGTACCCCAAAATAGTATAATATACATTGTAGATACAATTCAATCTGAATTTGCATCTTAGGTTTTAATGCTTGATTGCAAGATTTTTGGAAACTTACAGTTCTGGAATGAGTTTTGTGCTTTGCAAATTATAAATAAGTTTTAAGTTTTAGTTGTGGTGAATGCAAAATAAATACATTTTTTAAAGCAATGGAATAAAATTCTTGGGTCTGATAAGCGTTTTCTAACTAACTTCGAGCTTTATTTTATGTATCGATTTCTCGTTCGAAAGTTTGAACTAAAACTCATTTTTTCAACGTTTTCTAACGTTTCAGTAATCTATCACTAGATAAGTGCAGATTTCCATGATCTTTGGCATATCGTGTGTTCTCAAAAGTGGAAAGATTTCAAGATCATATTATATATAAATGTTATAGTTGCACACTCTTCCTCTGTCACTTTTTTTCGTTACAGAATCCAATACTCTCAGCTTCGGTCCTTGGGATATATACCTACTCTGTGCTTTGACTTAAATCATTTTCGCAGATGCAGCTTTCTGAAGTTTCCAGATGTGACGTATGCTTGCAACTGAAGTTCCGTTAATTAATTGAAGCAGTTAATTTATGGCCACAGTAAGCTTCAAAGATTTTTGCCACAGAATTCAGATTGATATTAAAAAAACAATGTCTTCATTACAAAAAAATTTCTGACTTAGGCATACTCTAAAATCTTGCACAAGGAAGGTTGCTTTCCCTCTATTTGATAATGTTAAATAAATATTTAAAATATTTTAATTTAACTTAGAGTGCTTCAACAGTGCTAATCAAAAACTCAACAAATTTCGAAAAATAAAAAAAAAAATAAGCTTTGTGAATAATGATCCAAAATTAGAATTTGTAGACTACAATCGGGCAGCTCATACGGAACTGAATGGAGTTTCCATTATTTAACATTTCTTTAATTATTAAGTTCTATCTTGATCATCCTTATATTTATTTGCATTTTGATAGAATTAAAATTTCAAAAGCTGTAAAGCAGATAAAAGTAACCCTAAGTTACACCTCTTGTCACCCTTACTTCATTGATAATTTTTCCACAAATAATTCAAGCAAAAATCTGTTTTTGATATCTTTTAGTATTAGAATGTATTAGCTGGTCTGACGATTTACCTTCGATACAAATACTTCACACATACTAGGGAACTTTGCCAAATCCAACTGCACCGGTCTATTAAAGGTACAAAGGTTACAATGTCCATAAGAAATTTCCGGACTTTTATTGCCAAGAAGCAGACAAAGAGTTACGATACAATGAGCAAGAAGACCCTTGTATTGAAAATTGGGAGGTATAATAAAACGTTGCATCCTGGAGGGCAATTTCCTTTCCACATATATACATAAATATAATAATATTAGCCCGATTTTGTTCTCCTTTTGTCCTTACAGGATTCAGCTCTATAGAGTTGTTAATAATTTTAGATTTATTAATACATTAAAATTAGAAGACGCTTTATATTACTGTGGAAGTAATGGATGAAAGCAGTGAAAGGTAGAGAGTATATGTAAGTTAATGTCGAGTTGATGAAGCTTCTCGAGGAGAAAGAGGGGAAATGGGATGGAGAAAGCTCAATCGCTTGATTCCTTCTTGTTATGTATAAGATGGGCGAATGATCATAAAACGGCAGGAGGCCAATTTATACAGTCTAATTTAAATACCTAATGAGGATTGTATCATAGCAATAGCTTGAAAGTTAAGACTGATGAAAGCAATTCATTTTATACGACTTTAGGTTTTAGTAGGCTTTGCACTTCACTTCATTTAGTTCGGAGCTTTCTTTGGACTAGTTTCCTTTAAGTTTACGAAGGATCTTGGACCTATTCCTTATCAAGGAGAGAAAGTATCTCATTTTATTTTACTATTGTGCTTCAGTCCTAGTTCTACCTACCTTAATTTCCTTGCGTATCTGTCATTGATTATCTGTGGGCTTTTTTTCGAAACGGCTCAATTACTCAGTGTATATGTAGTGGAAACCCGGGTTGCGTTGTGGAGACAAATATGAGGATTGTATCATAGCAATAGCTTGAAAGTTAAGACTGATGAAAGCAATTCATTTTATACGACTTTAGGTTTTAGTAGGCTTTGCACTTCACTTCATTTAGTTCGGAGCTTTCTTTGGACTAGTTTCCTTTAAGTTTACGAAGGATCTTGGACCTATTCCTTATCAAGGAGAGAAAGTATCTCATTTTATTTTACTATTGTGCTTCAGTCCTAGTTCTACCTACCTTAATTTCCTTGCGTATCTGTCATTGATTATCTGTGGGCTTTTTTTCGAAACGGCTCAATTACTCAGTGTATATGTAGTGGAAACCCGGGTTGCGTTGTGGAGACAAATGTTTCGCAAATTTATCTTTTGTGGTTTGATTAACTTACTTAGCTGTAATGTTTTATGATTTGTAATCGCCAGGTTATTTATATTCATACGTTCAGTGAGTTGATATAACAAAATGCTGCCCAATGTGGGCTTGTTTAATTAAGTTTTTAATTAAATGAAATTTTCTATAAATTCCATTATGTAATGAACTAATGATATGTACTTACAAAATTTGACTGTAAAACTCGCCATATATTTGTTTTTTGAGAGGAAATTGGAAATTGTATTTAGTCGAGGTCGTCTAATAGCCAAGTAGATAAATAAGTCGTCTAACAGATAAAAATAAGTAAAATAATCTCGACAAATGTATATTTTTACAATTTTGTGTATTTTCATTATCTTTTATCTCATAGTTTAACAATTTTTTTTCTCTTACTGAAGCTGTATTAGACGAATTCTTTTAATTGTACCAAAATGTGGGCAATCCAGCATGGAAACCCAGAACATTGAAAAATTGAAAGTGAACCCCCTTAAACTGGTAGAGTGTCTGTCCAACCTACGGATAATTTTTAATTTAATGGTTTACGTATCATAAGTAAATTTCATGAGTTCGTAAAACGTAATTACGATAAAATTCTAGAGTTCAACTATCAAAGGATATGGAGCAATCAATGCATTTTATTACATGGAAGTAACATTTTCCTTTCTTTTGTTTATATCAAAACCAAAGATGTTGTTTAAAATAGGTAGTTCTGTACTAAATGTACCCTATTTACCGGTTCAGAACCCCGGGGGTATCTGTTTTGTTTCAAAGTACATTCTTAGATCAGGTTAACATTGGAAGATAAGGACGCATAAAATTTTAAAGGCGAGGATCAGTTGCGGTGAGGGAGAGGGTTCTGAGCTGAGAAATATGTTAGGTACGAAACTTTCAAACCCGTATCTTTCATTTCAAAGATTTTCGATATTTTACTTCCAGTTCATTTTCATGTTTAAAAAAATATCACACTTCCATGTATTTGATCAAAGTTAGTTAAAACTACAGGAATACCTTAGCTTAGAAAATTTTCAAAATTTTCTTGAAAGAAAGTAGAATTAAGTGTCTGTGCAAGTTACGTTTCTAACCAGCTATAAGCCCTGTTTGAACTTGTCGAAATTTAAATCCTCCTTAAATTATGAAATTATGTTTTACTAGGAAAATTTCATTAATTATACATATTGTATTTGCCCATGCATTTTTTGTCCATGATTAGATTGTCTTAGATTTTTCCATTCTTCCCACTTATTCCTATACTGGATAAGAAAAAAAGGCACACAAGAAATGTGCAATACAATGAATTACTATTGGTACACAGTACACAGTACAGGAAACAGGATTGAGTAATAGTAATAGAACACTCATCTCATCTTAAGTCTGCTCTATTGTCTCTTGGGATTGGTTTTGAAATCGTTGATGCATATGAAAATCCGTAAGACCTTCTCAGGTTGAAGATTGAAGCGGATGAAAAAATAAATTAATTCTTAAGCATGAGTTGAGTTGACTCTGAGTTTTGTGAGAAAAGAAAAAAATATCGATCCCATGTGTATTATATCAACCCCTGATAAAAGCTTGAGTTGAAGTATTCCCTTGATACTGTCTTTGTCTCATCTTCTTTCAAATTTTCAAAATCTCAAAATCTATTCTTTCAACAAGGTTTTTACCTAAGTGATTGCTTTTTGAAAATCTTCTCTGAATTATCTTCGAAAGGAACAACGCAAGCAATATTTCTTGAATAATCAATATTTTAAAAACGGGTGCTGTGGATGATGATGAGCTGATATGAACTCAAATGGACACAAAAATATATTTGTGGAGATTCTGTGCAGTCTTATTACAGTCAGGCTGAATTACTAACTACTTTTGAAAAATGTATTGATATGGCTTACTCCCTTTATGATTCATAATGTTGATGAAAACGTGTTAATTGTTTTTCAAAACAAAGAATAAATTGACAGCTTGAATAACATAATGTGGTCTGTAATTAGATCTGTAGACTCAGTTTAGTCCAAAGTTTGCAGCTTGTTGTTCTTTGGGACTAATTCTAGCTTGGTCGGCAAGTTAAACTTGTCAGCTTTTACTAATCACTCACAGGACATTTTTTACAGTTGAATACAAGGATATGTCGTTTCAAACTTTAAACATAAATAAGGATACATTATACGATTTTATACAATATCTAGATCCATTTGGAACATATTTCGTTGACATCAGAGAACCCGTAGACGTTTGGAATTATATTATTTTTTGTGTTCCCGTAATAATGCTTGTATTGATTTGGACATTCATTTGTTTCCCCATCGTGGGACACTTCCTCCATTGGGCTCCAAAACTACTGTGGCCGAAGCTTCTGGGGTTTCCTCTTTTACATGAATTATTAAGGAGATTTACTGACATTACTAACCCCCAACTTCCGTCCTTTGGGGACTTTATTCATTATGCTCAGGATTTTTTTGTTTCAAGCCCGACGACCTCGACAGCTCCTGTCACAACTTAAATAACTGTAAGCATACATCAAGTTCTATTCTTATTTTATAGGTGTTTATAAATGTATTAAGATATGGTAATTAAAAGTCGTATTTTTTGCCATACCTTTGTAAAAAACTGATTTTTTCTACCTAATTTTTAGACACATTTTGAAGCTAAAAACTACAGGACATAGGCAAATGCTATTCAATTCAGTGTTGTTCTAGATTTGCCCATTTGTAATACAAAGACTGCTTACAAATGGAAATGGAACGAAATTCAGAAGAGGCTAATGGTGAATCTCACTTAAAAATGACAAAAAAGCTAATTGGACTTCGACTTAATGAAATAGGTCACCATTATAATATAGTAGTGGTTGTTAAAGGTGAAACGCATTTGATTTTGAGTTTATAAGATTAAGCAATAATTTTCTACTATATTATTTAATATAGACAAATGAACATTGATTAAAAATTTAAAAAACATGTATTTTCTATGTAATTAAATTTGCTAATTATGATTAACATGAATAAGCTTAAACCGGAAGGACGACAAGGAGATTTACAATAATTACAAGATGTAAACAAAAAAATATAAAAAATAAAGAAACCACAAGTCTGATTACTTTCAAAAATTTGCATTAAATTTCGATTTCTTTAAACCCCTTGTCATACACAACAAAACGAATTAAACCTAAATTCGACATAAAGAAATAAGAAATTAGAATAACGGTTTCCATTGCATTTGATTTGTACATTTATTAAATCAAGGATAAAGTAGTCGATCTACTATATATACCTATGTATAACATACATATAAGGACAAATAATTGAATTTTTAATACATAAAAGATTGGGTTTGTACAAGAAGAGGTTAGCTTAATCTGGCTGTGGAAAATAACTTATTAATTCTAAACAGAGTTGCCTATTAAGTGAAACCAGCTTCTGTAGTGAGTTCGTAACTTTTAGATTTTCACCAGGTGTATCATCTCTATCTGATTTGAAGCCAGTGATGAATGATCTGATCATATATTCCGTCCTACACAAAGTCATCTCTCTCTTCCGACATCATTCATATTTTAGTTTAGAGTTTAGTACAAAAAATAATATCGATCATGCATGCTCGTTCATTCATTGAGAAAATCGAGATTTAATGGGATTCAGTGTTGGGTCATGTTTTGAAATCAAATTATTTCTCAATAACTGATTACAGATTAGAGAGAACAACCCAAACATCAAGATCAGTTGTTATTGTACGTAGTAGTTTTTCTTGTAGTATTAGCACAAGCAGAAGTCTCCTTGTCAGTAGTAGTAGTAGTATAACAGGATGGCAATTAGATCATCTTCTGGCTGCTGGGTGTATTCTGAATTCGATTTTTGTAACAGTTAGCAGCAGTTTTTATATCGATTGTGATGTGATACTACTAAAAACATTAAAGATGCACGGTTAGTACAATACCTAGGGTAATGAAAAATTGGCATTAGAATAAAAATATGATGTTATGGATTTGACTTGACGCGAATCTGTCTCGTAAAGTCAAGCCTTTTTAAAAAACACCTTTCATTATATACTTAATTTGCATACAATATTATTATGACGCATCCTATATCACGATAAGACTGTTAACATCATTTTTATTACTAAATCTTGGCTGAAAAGCCACATTCAGTGTTTTTTATAACTCATTTCTATATAATGGGAATAAAAAAATTGTAGTTTTCGAATACCAAAAGCAGTACCTCTAAAAAAGAGTCGTCTTACATTACATGTCATGTCATCATATCTTAACTGAAAAACCTTAAGAATGTACCATCTAAAAATTCACTAAATCTGCATTATAAATAAAGATTTCGCCAAAATAGAATGCAAAGCAGTAGTAGTACAGAAGTATGTAATTGCATAAAAGACAATTCCCAACCTTTCGTTCAGGGTTATTCACATCTAAATCTTATATGTTTGATGGTAAATTTCGGAAGACCAGAGATAATGAGATGAATTAATGGAGTAAACATTTGATGAGTGTGCCCTTTCCATACTGATAGGAATAGCTGACCCAATTAGTTGTGTAAACAGGGAATCTAGTAAGTGAGAGAGAGAGAGCAAATCCGTATCCATTTTAATAGGCTTTTGCTAGTGTGTTATATGAATATTCTGTTGAATCCATTAACCATGGTTTTGACAGACGAATAAATGGCTATTTGCATTTCTTAAGAGCATTTCAAACGACATGGATCCAAATATATCTCACAAGCATTCCATCTCAACTTGAATCTCTACTCTCTAAACTCAATTTGGGATTGAACTTAAAACTTTCTGATATCGATTGGACAGAAATTTTCAAGAATATATAGAAATCCAATTCAGAGTACACTTTCTAGAAATGAAGTCTGGAGAATTTTCAACAAGAGTATTATCATCATCTCAGCGTGTGTCAAGAAAATTTACTATTATCCCCCAAGTGTCATTACTTTTAGTACCTAGGCTACTACTCTTCCTTATACTATTCCAATTTCCTTTGAGTTCCTTGGGACAAATACAGGAGCCATTATCTGCATTGGTCAACCGTCTTGGAATATTACGAGCTCAAGCTCTAGATAGGATTTTCTACAAAGTTCGACCGTTTTGGGAAGCCCTAGACCCATTCGGGCTAGAATTTGTTGACTTCAGAGACCCTTTGGAAGCCATCAGTTTGATAACATTGTACCTCCCTGGGGTCTTATTTATGCTTGCTACCATTTTTGTCTGCATCCCTCACGTTCTTAATTTTTTTATATTTCTTCCCAAAATGTGGTTCTTTGGACTCCCTTGTCTTTATGAATTTAATCAGTCCTGGTTCAAACGACGAAGACGACGAAAGAGACAGTCTTTTGATGCAGTAGACAACTTGACTACGATGATGGGACCTTGCGATGCCGTCAATTTGGCCCACATAACCAGACAGGTTTACAGCAGTCTAGTGAAAATGACCAATACCACCAATTGAAAGAAACTCATATTATCTTTGATTAAAATAAGAAAGAGGCTTCTATACAATCCACATCTACAACTTTTATAAAATATGTTATTAAACAAGATATAGCTTTAATACCTACTTCTTCTCATACGATATCATATCAAGAGAGATAGAAATGAAAATGAATACAAGTTGGAAATAAAATCATATCATTAAAAATTCTGCAAGATTATACTGTGCTGTGTCTGCAATCAAGTCACCATAGTCAACACTTACCAGTGCTAGTTTTATATTATCATCATCATAAAAAAACATGCCAACTTACCACATTGCATTGCGTGATTGCGTATATTTTTTTACGATTTTTTCTCTTGGGAATTGTCACTCATCAGTAATCACTTAATAACTTTAATTGCATTTAAATCGAGGACGCCACATCCTTAAAAGGGCAATAATAACCATATTCCCTTAAATAAATTTTAATTAATCGTCAGCGCTTGGAATTCCAAATAAATGAAGCGTGGCTTTTTGCTTCAAGTCGATTGGGCTAGGATATTAAAACGTAATATTTTCAAAAGTTATTAATTTGCATAATAGGAAATACCAATTCTCTCATTATAATAATCCTCACCCAACCTTCTGTCAGATTGTACTGTTATGATTCATTTTGACGAAACTGCAATTACATATTATTAGCTAGCTGCTGGTACAATTTGCGAGTTCTGTGAACATGTTTTAAAATAAAACAACAGGGTGGATTAAATATTTCTTGATCTCTCATCCGTAAAATATCCTTCCATTACAGACAATAATCTAATCTGGAAGCATCCCATTCATCTGCTAGTTAACTGCTGTAAAATTACTTAAGATATATTTGTTGATACATCAAGCATGAAACAAACGAGCTGAGAAGCATTTTGCTTTTCCATTTAACTTGACACCATCATCCTCCTACATCTACATTTATGGCAAGAAGCCTTATCATCCCTTGGGAATGGGATGTATATGAAGATGAATCTATAAAATATTATGTTGTAATCACACCGGTAGTACCAAATACCTATATACTTCCACTGTTGCATACTGTATCAGTAGTTAAATTAGTATTTACTGTAGAAATAGTAAATCCTCGTTAAAAAAGTTGTTATTACAAAAGCATGTTTTATATTGAATATAGCATAGAGTTTAGTGATAACTTTTTTAGTTTTTACAGTTGAGTAAACTTGATAAATGGAGACAAAGCCTTTACCATTATTCAGTGCTATTTAATATACGGCTAGTTAACATTTACAATCTATAGGAAAAACATCATCCAAGCACATGAAATTAATTCAAAAATGAATTAAGGATTACAATTTTTTAGTAAGTAAGGGTGTATATGACTGTTTAATAGAGTTGATAGAGCAAATAATATAATAATAATAATTAATAATAATGTAATTTCATGATTCATTTTCAGATTTATGAAATCCCCCTCTTGTTAAAAAACTACACGGTACTCAAGAGTTCTAGGATATAGGATAGGGCGATTATTATTATTATTTGTTGTTCTTACAATATGATAATGTTAATGGTTCCGTTTGGCCAATCTAAATTGTTTCCTTCCTCTTCTACTACGTACTTGGCTTAAAACGGAATTAATTAGAAAAAGAGACGATTATTAAAGACACATATAAGGGGTTGAATTGTTTGGATTAGGATTAGGTATA
>JAQGAA010000831.1:0-18859 GCA_034696425.1 Isotoma viridis | reverse complement strand
TATACAATAGAGTAATGTGCATCTCACACATACACCCACCCAACTGAACCTAACTTAATGTATACGATGAGCTGCTAACAATAGCTAAACTTTGACACATCGTTTAACCTAACGCGCATTAGTTTATTTTTCAAAGTAACAACATCTTTGGAATGGTCCATTACTAAATATGATCTTAGCTTCCATCTAGCTGTTTTGCCAAAAAAGAAACAAAACATGGTGAAACAAAAATTCAGTCTAGTACTAATCAAAATTCCACCCGGTGCAATAAACGAGCTTTGTTAAGCAATTAACAAATAGAAAAAAAGTTTATCCAGCAATTGACTTCGCCTATTAAACATTATATTTCTTACTTTCACAGGTTTAGTTTCAATAGTTTTAGACTGAAAATACCTAATAGTCATAGATCGGGATTTTTGAAAGTGTTATTATTACTGAAGACTGATCTTTAGTTAGTAGATGGTCGAGAGAAAGTGGAAGTGTATAGGGTTGAAATTAGATTTGGCAAGATGGGTGAAAGTGCTGATGAAGTTTCACTTCACAGAAGGCAGGAAGAGAGAGTTCACGGTTGAGAGAAAATACAAGAGAGTGGAACTGGAGAAATCACATTAACTTTAGCTATTCCCTACACCTGCAACAAGGAAATCACGAATAATAATAATAATAGGGAAATGTAATAATTGGCCAAGTGTCCACGAACCAGGATGTTCCACCCTCACCCATCCAACTCAACTAGACTTTAGTCAATTTTACATCTTTTCCTTGATCTGGGCCACTCAAAAATAACAAAACAAATTGCAATTTTTTGAATCTTTCAGCATCATGAATCTCACATAAGGATCAAGAAGCCAACAAAAATAATCAGATAAAATCATATCGATCCAAGTTCCTTTATGACCGGTCCCTTAACAGGAACCCATATAGTAGTTATCTATGGCATCTACCATCAATGATTAACTTTTACAAAGTAACTAAAGTCAAGAAAATGCGATTACTTTGCGCACTCTTCCCCATCCTCACATTAAAATAGACGAATACACATATAAAAAGTGCATGGAGACAGCACAAAAGTTTTTCTACGCTACTACTGAATCTTTCAAAACCGTTCATAAATCCCGTAACACTCTTAATTTTTATTAACCAAAATCTTCATTTTGCATCCCTTTCTACATACTTTTGTTTATTACCTAAAATTAGTCCCCTACATGCTATAGTAATTTATACACGAACCTCAAAAATATAGACGTAATCTGAGTAAGTTTGTCCCATTCATGAGCGTAAACATTGAGAGGACAGTGTAACCTTATATAGACTCTCTATCCCCACTGCATAGCATTTAAAATCTTAATATGATACTTCAGCATCATGTACTCCAATGCATATAGGGTTGTTCCTTAGGTTCTTTAGATATTATAAAAACGGGAAAGTTGAGAAGGAATCCGGGTATAATGATAATACCCGGGCATCGGATGGCGTAGTAATAAGTCTCGCAATCCCGCAGTGAAACTTTTCTCCCATTCTTTCACTTTTTCTCCTTTCTCCCTACTTTTCCCCAGTCATTGCTTAGAGGCTAATAAATCTTTTAAAATCCGCAAAAATCCCAACGAGAGCCTATATCACCACCACTACTACCAGAGGAGTGAAGCCTTGTACGACTGTGACCCCCTCCAACTACTAAGATATAGAGAGGCCCTTTTCTAGTGTCGCAACTTTACGCTCCCGCACATTCCTACTCCATTCAAAGTACAATCGCAAGTTCACTTTTTTACAAAGCTAGAAAAAAAACAGTTGGACTTGGAGAAAGTCTCTAGGCTGTTTCAAAGAAAGTAGAAAGAGTACATTGAGACGATGAAATTCGAGTAAATTTGTTCCAATGTTATTATTGTGTTTTCAAAAGGCTCAGCTGTCTTCTAGATTTTATAAAAAACGAGCGATATGAAATGTAATACGGAAATGCTCTATGTTCTTATGGATATCCTACAGGATGATACTGCTTATGGTACTAGTCTTTTTTCTAAAGCTTAACCCTCTGAATCCGAATCGGACTCTTCAAGTACATATTCCCTTTGCCTTTTTGTTGTCCTATTTTTTTGTATTATTGAGACTTATAAACAAATGTGGTGGATATGTCGTGTGATTCCGTTTCATGTAATATGTTACACTTTAACTTGTATCCGTAGCATTTGTATTTGTCTAAAATTGTAGAATCTGTGATACAAACTATTTCGAAGAGTATTCTATAGTGAATCTAAGGCATGCATGGTCGAATGTACACACTGAAAAGGGATAAAGGAGTAATATCATTGAGAAGTGAAGACTGCAAAGTTGTGGTCCCATAGGGAATGTTGAGATTTATGAGACGTCCACTCTGTTGCGGCTTCGTCTATACAACCACCACATCCAATCTGACTTAAATTATCCTGACTTTCTCTCTTTATAGTGACAAACTCATTCTCACTTCTATAGAGGCATGCGTCTTATTTCTCGATGGAGGATTTTCTCTTATTTCGATAAAGAAATTAAATGTTTTCTATCTTTGCTAAATGAATGGACTCGAAATGAAACGGCTTTAGCTGATCAATTTAAGTTATGGCAAGTAATGCCATTCGGGATTATATTATATTGCTTTTGATACAAATACACGATGTGTGATACAATATCTCTGGGTAGTTCAACTCACATATTACCCTAATTGACGTATTGAAACGACTAACATCCAGTTCCAGTTCCAGCTGCCCCAGTAAATGGATATAATGGAACCAATTGAAACATCGCATGCCGTAACGGCTACTTTTATCTCAAATATAAACTAAGTCAAATTGTTTGCGTGGTTTTATGATTATAGGGATGGTCAAATTGACCTTAAATCAGGCGTTATTACCTAGTGAAGGACAAGATGTGTATCGGACTCTGGATTGTATACAAAACAGAAAACAAAACACTTTATATCGAACAAAGGCTTTAATATGCGTGTTCAATGAATCCTTCAGGGTCACTTAGTTCTACGTAATATGAATATTCTAAAGATAAAAGCATGCTATTCCTATTATATTACCCAATTTAAGTTCAAAAAATAAAACAAAAGCAAAATCAAAACAACTCCAGCATGTAATTTATGAGATTTTATTTGAAAAAAAAGTAGAGCAGAGATGGGATTTCACGGATGAATCAAAAGGAATGGAAGTTGAGTATGGACACGCATAAATCCGATTCACGTAACGAACTTTATTCTACTATTGAACTGATCACAGTGATATTTCCTTGTTCTCGTGTTTTCTCATAGCAAAACTGATAGTACCATGCAACGACTACCAACCTCTATCTAATATCCGTATAGTTTCATCTTACTATACCGGGTTGTTTACTATCAGAGGGAATTGTGTGCACAATCCATTTCCAGTTTTGCTCAACCTTTGAGAAACAAGGGATTTCTAGCTGGATTTATCTTTGAAATTGCAAAGGCACAACCGTATCCGAGTATTTCGAAAACTACTACCACTACCCAAAGCTTTGTTTCTATTTATCCTTTGATGTGTCCCAACTACCACTATTATTACATTGATACTAGTAATACTGAATTGATACCCACGTACATTACATTACACCCAGATAGGATCGAATATATCTGAAATTGTGGTAGTATATAGTACAAGAACGTGGAACGAAATGAGATTCAAGTCACAAGGATTGGCAATTCTCATTTTGTGGCATTCAGAAAAGGGAATCATTTGTGGCTTCTCGCAATTAAATCTCAACCTTGTTACTTCCGTCTCTCTCCTTAGCCAACTTAACGGACCCATACTATACACTACTGACACAACTAGAAACTATTACTACAACTAGTTAATAATACTAAAAACAACTAAAACTATAAACTTAAGAGTAAAAGCAACACAACACTGCGATTCACATCAATACAAAAGTCCGTACTACATCTTCTGTTTTACAGCTATATAAAGGAGGTAATTCCATTGAAATGATTTTCACGGTTTTAAACTAACTTTACATCTTCCACTTGAATGCTTTACAACCGTAAAACCATTTCAATACACAGGATCATTCTAATGTTCTCATTGAGGTTTTCATAAATCTTGTAAACATTTCCTTTTAATTTCCATTTTAAACATAAAACAGCACATACTGTAAGGTTTGTAATGTACCTAGAAAAAGTATTAAAATAAAATAATAATGATATGAACATTTCCCCATTTTCCCCCAGAGTTTCCTTTCCTCCCCAGGCTCTGTCATGTCATGAGATATAATCATATAATGATGGTGGTGACATGTGCGTAATTCCGGAGAGGAAAGTCACTTTCAAACATTTCACCACCGAATTCTATGCAATCACATTCTGCCTGAGTTGAATAAATCGACCTAAATTTCAAAATATTAAGACCATTCTCTTGGTTTTGGTTACGGTTCTAAAAGTCTGAGGTTACACTTGATTCACCGCTGACATAACATATAACATAACCAACCGACAATGAAAGTTATCAACAACATTCCCTCCATACTATTCGATATGTTAGCTTTGTTTTCATATAGCGTATTGTGGCTCACCTCTACTTTCCGTGTTGGATTCATGAACATTTGGTTAGAATGTTTGAAAAGTCTTCAATCTATTTTCAATCTGTTATGTGTACCGGTGATGATAATAATAAATAGAAAATATGATACGAGAAAGGGATGTGTAGGCTGAAAGTGACATGATTCCATTATAAAATACTTGAGAGAAGAGATGAGAAGACTTTCTAACGAGTAAATATTAAATCTAAATTCTGATTTTGTGGCTTATTCAACCAATAACATCACTCATATTCAATTGGCATGATGATATTATTTAATTTTGTAACCACAAAGATAATAACTCTTCTCCTTGAATCCACTCATATCTAAGTTGATTGAAACAATAACAATGCATTTACAATTCAGTATGCAGAATATCTGACGCTTATGCCTACCTGGAACGGAACATCCGCAGAGCTAATTCATTTAGATTGAATGGAAGTTGCTTTATCCGTGTATCTTATCTTCAGATAACAAATCATATCCTACATTACCCCATCTGCATGTGGGGCAGTTTAAGAATTTTTAATGTAATTTATCAACTTAAAATCCCTACTCAGCTTATTGTCTTTTATTATCAAGGGGTTTGATGAACTTTCCATCAATATTTGGAACAGTTAATAAGAATCGTCAGTATCGGGGTTTTGAAATTGATTAAACTCAAATCTTTCTAAAACAGTATATCACAATGATAGACAACATACTACACGTCGGATTCGGAATTAGGTATCTTTTTATACAATATGAGCTAAATATAGAATGTCAAACAAGTGAAAGAAGACAAACCGAACCGAGAGAGATAGAGAGAAAACACACATAGACTTAGACAACGGTTGCTTTATTAAAACTGACAATAGCAGCCATGCGAATGTCAATCATTTTAAATTAGCACAATACCCTTTACTAACTCCGAATTCTCATCATTCTCTTTAATTCCCCTCATAATACACACTACCACAGCAATTTACGGAAATCCATCTTTCTTCAAGAGTTTCTCTAGACTACAATGAGCTCAGTTAGCTCAAACCTTTCTTCTACTTTGGGGGTTTTCAATTGAAATTTGAAATATACAGCTCAAGTGTCATTCCAACCCAATATGATGATGATCATCTTCTTATTATTCTTCATTTATTGTATAACACTTCATAATAATAATATAATACCAACTCATCTTATAACATAACATACCAAGAAGGAGAAGTTAATGAATAAATATTCAACTTTTAGTTAATCTTCCCTTCCAAGTAGAATATATTCCATTCATAAATTACGTCAAGTGATTCCAAGATTATATACATTTTGTTTGTGTAGGAAAGCATAGTACCTGGAAAGTATGTCTTTGAGCACATTACTTGTAGTCTAATAATCAGCTCTAAGGATCTTTCGAAGTCATTGGCAGTGGCAGTAGTTGGGGATGGTGGTGGTGGCTAATTAAGAAACACGTGGACTTGGACTTTTAGTTGGTGTCGTTTCCCTTGTGATGTGGAACGTATAAACGGGACGGATGGACACTTTTAGTTCCACTCTCACGATTTCCATTTATATTAGCTCTTATTCCTCTTCAAAGATTCTTTGCCAACAAAAGCATACGAATTTCTCGTATCTAAATGAGATTACGAGGAGTGGATGACGATATGGAAAAAGCAGTGTGCTACATCCATGATTCCTTCACTCTAATCTAAATTTAATATAAGGGCTGTTCAAAAATAAACGAACCTTACGTACATAAAAAAATGTTCATGAATGGCACCAAAGGAACGGTGTACTATTGGCGATGAGTTAGCCAGTAAATTAAAGCACGCATCGATCTAACGAGGGACACATATTTAAACTGGAGTATCATCAGTGGGTTGATAAAACTGATAATCGGTTGCCAATTGGATTACATTGAATTGATTATAACTTGTCTAAATGTACTATACAGAAAACAAGGTACACGGTCATAATTCAAATTAACAGTAAAACATGTAAATCTTTCCACGTCATTTATGAAAGGGTGAAAAGACACCCAAAAAGAAAGGTGTTGTGCAAAGTTGTGAACTGAGAAGAGAAGGAATAAGAAAGTTGTTCTAAGAAAGTTTTGCTTGTATACAAAAAGCCATATGGTGGAACATTAGCAAAAGGAGGATGAAGTGAGTAGACCTGGGGGTGGAATTATATAAAGAGGGACAGAGCTGAATGGGTGTGACTCTTCTTTTAAGATGATGGATGGACAAGTAGATGAGTCTCTCTCCACTTGCTATCGGATCACTCGCACAAATCATTATTCCTTTGTGAACAAAACGAACTTTCCCCAAGTGGAGTCACTCACTTCACAAACTTCATTCATTACGAGACTACATAGCAAATCCATATCGTTAATCCTCTTCACCTCAACTATTTAATTTAATGCTTACTCTACTGTATACATAGAGTACACATAAATATTAGCCGAGTTCATAGGTCAATATGATTATAGACTTTAGCTAATTTTCATATAATACAGGATCAAGTATATAATACCACTATGAGTACATATAGTCGATATAAGAAGTCGTAGACTCTATGACAAAAAATGTCAATATTTTTTATATTACATTTTTGAGCTGCACATCTCATCCTAAGAATGACAATTTGCTAACACTGACTCCGAAAATCTTTCAATGTTTCAATCATAACCTCTGACACGAAACCTTTTTTTCCTATATTCCAAAAGAAATACGGCCAAAGTAACTACGAATCATATTCTACAGTACGATGGACAGGCAGAATGACAGATGGACTTGGCTTGACTGGGCATATTACTACAACTACATTTATGAGAGACTTTATTTCTGCAGTAGTAATACAAATACATAAAATATATCTGTTCTTCGTGATTCTATTCTACTTTGGTATCTATTATATAAGAAATCACATAATATAACAAATTCTTATCCTTTGTCTCGGAAAAACTATCTTTGAAAACGTCATCACATTTGTCCAGCCATTCTTCTTCCTTTTTCTTTGCTGCTAATAATAAATTACACGCAAACTGCTACGTTAGGAGAAAATGGAAAAAACTCTTTCTTATAATATTATACCTAGACGAATGAGTTCAGTTCATGGAAAACAAAATGGACAAAATCACTAAAAAGATGTTTATCGAGCGTTTGCATTTGGCAAAGAATGAATTGCCTATTCACAAAAATGAAAATTTGAAAGGCCATCCGAATTACCGGATTTAAATTGGTTTTAATTTTAATGAAATGTACAAGTACCGTATCATGCCAGTGGTGAAACGTTATGTTTACGTTTATTCCACCTGCATACAACAATAGAACTCATTGACCAACCCACACACTGAACAGAACAACCTTCTCCTTTGTGTAAAATGACCACTAAATTGTTTTATGAATCCTCATTAACCTTTCAACACATCTGGCTACCCTAAATAGCAAACAATGATGATAATGAGAGCGGCTAAAAGTTGGTCAGGTAGTTTTGCATTTAATCCCCAACGGGCTACCTGTTCACATTTGCAATCCACACAATTCAAATACGTACATACCACTCCATACATGCACATACAGCTTAAAAGCATTAATGCAGTTAATTTATTTTATACAATTGTACTTTGTTCTTTTGGTTGCGTTAGGTGATTAAATTAAAACTCACTTAAACCAATTAAAAGTACACAAATCAAGAGGAATTTCGTGTGTACGTGAGTAAAAAAGGATTTTGCAGAGAACTACCACGCAATCAAATTAACAGGTGAGAGAATGCTCGTAAACAATGTTAATTACCTATTTCATGAACTGTACTTTAGGTTCATTTATAATGTTATATAAGCTTGTTATGAAACATGCGATTCTTAATAAATGCAGTGTGTGTACTACATAATATCTCTTTCCAAATTATATGTAATGCACTTTTTTTTAAAGTTTTGAATGAGTCGTTCAAAAATCTCAATGAATCAGCAATTTTAAATGTCTTAAGAATCTTACAGGAAAAATAAAAGATTTGTTGAGTTTATATCATCTTCAACTTTTGTCTCCAATCTCAAAATTCAAACGTAGAAATAACATTAATACAACTCATCTATCTGATGATGGTGAAGAGTTTCAGTCTTTGAATGCATCCTCCGTGAAATGACACAAGCACATTTATATCCATATTTCTTCAAAATGTTTTTTTGTCTCTGCCTAACCTTCAAATTTGTGGACAAAAGATTAAACAGAAATGAAAAACAACTAAACCAAAACCAAGAATAGGATTCGAGACACTATCTAAAATTCAGTAGAAGATATTGAAACGAACAGTTTCCTTTCGAAAACTAAAGGAGCATAAAAACGTAACCAAGCGTTGTCATAACCTGAACGTTGTAAAAATACTTTTATTAAACTAAATGTAACTGTAAGAGACGGTGTATTATATGATGTAGCCAGAAATGTCTGCGCGAAACGGAGAAATCTAACAAGATTAAGTTAGCAACATATTGGAAAATTCTTCTTTGAAAAAAGGAAGAAAGTAAATTGTCATTTGTGGAAAATGTACTTTTTGAAACTGGGTTAACAAAGTACAATGGAAACCCATTCTCTATTGAAATACTTTAAACCTAAACGAACAACCCGAAACTATTTGCTCCACAGACATTAGTGTAACATCAATGATAAGCCAAACATCTTCTAAAGTTACTTAACATTTTGTCAGCTAGCTTCATCACTCTCCCACGTACCTTTATTCAACAAACCTGCATCAATAGCCATAAATAACGCCAACGCCAATTCTATTAAAAATCGGATGGGTGAAAGCCGAATTAGTGAAGAAAATAGATTCCAGAAAGGTATTAGTTGATGGCTATGGACTGAAAAGTTTTATTTGATCAAAAATATAATAAAAAATATAATAATAAAAAAATTACACATTCAAGCCTTAAAAAGCATGCGGCTCAAATTCAACAATTGGTATATGTACAGATAAAAATATATAATCCGCTTTTATCAACTCCCGCCCCGTTGTTACGAAGTTACGATTATCCCTTCACAAACAGCTCTTGCAGTAATATGATCTACAAGCTCAAGCCTCTTCATACTCAATTGTATTTACCAGTTCCTCTAACACTAAGCTCAACAACAGTTTATACAAATAAAATACAAATCTATCTCGCCAATCGAATTGTGTAAGATGATGATAAAATATCAATATTAGCTAAACAAGCTCTTATTAGATAAGTTTGAGCCATTGAGCCAGACTGAAATCACAGCCGAAACCGATGTTTGCAGAAATGTTTAATTTATTATTAATTAAAAGCTTGGACATTTTTAAAACACAAATCTGCTAGCATAGTCTCTTTCATCAAATTTCTACTAAAAACTATTTAATTAAGGAACTCTTTAACAAAGACTTATTCAACCTAAAACGCACCATATGATTTTCACTGCGATTCATGCCTAATCACGATGATTTACTCAAAACGTAAGTGCGTGGGTGGCCTACAGTCTTCACTTCTATTTCTATAAAAACCTTAAGGAACCAATTTGAAAAACCTTCCTTTCAGTAAAAAAAAAAAACCTTGCTTATGTTTAGTGACCATTGGACACGTGTCCAAAAAGAAAGAGGTTTTAAAACAGAATTTTATTTCATACCTTACAAAGTACTTACCATCAGATAGAAGAAATAAATAGTAAAAAAAGATTGGAGGCAGAAAAAAAGAGATAGATAGGGTTAGGTTAGGTAAGTCGATGATCCCTTATTGGTTTGTCCATAAAAACATCTCTATTTTTTAAGACTTTTCCCCCGTTCTTTGATAAAAAGAAAGAAAAAAACGGAGAAAGGGAGAGAAAGTCGACTGCTCAGTGTAATGCGATACAGTCTTGATGGAATTGTGATGGGAAAACCTAATAGAGAATATCCTCTTTTACCAAATTCCCCGTGTTTAGTCTACTCTCACTCACAATCAGTTTCATCTAATAATACCAAAGGTAGACAGATATCAGACTGGGATACATACTCACAAATCCAACACAGTAACTATACAATACACCTTAATATCATCATTGAAACCAAGTACACATTCACCAGCAGCATTGGCAAAAGGGATGATAGAACGATAGATTTATATAATGGTATGAGATTGAAGATAAGAATGAGAGCTGAATCTTGAAAAATGAAAACATATTAAAAGTACATATTTGCTCATCCCATCTCTTCTTCTTGTTCCTAGTGAACAAGAAGATTCGAATAGAGTTAGGACGAGATATTTATTTTATTTATCTAGAAGGAAAGTGGTATTCAGTAGGACCGTGTGTGCAACTACTACACGCTACTACTAGAGTAAAAAATGTTGTTGAGAGTCCTTCACTTTCTTCTAGGATTTTTTTTGTTTTTATAAGAGTTTTACTAAAAACGTTCACAAATTTTGGAGTCATGTTAAAAGTATGTTATCCCTGGTGGAATGTTTAAGAATTTTAACAAAAAACGGTTCCAAAATTTGCATTCGGGTTTTACATATCAAAACGACAATTTGACCCTAGCCATCGTTTCTTAGTTTAATATTAACTTATAAATAAAAGCCGACTGCACTACTGTTCCAAAGAAAGTCACTTGTGATTTACGCACGATCCCTAGACGTGACTATAGAGGTTGCCTATTTGGACTCTGGGTATCGTAACTAATATGCCCCTGTTCTTAAGTCTCTAGAGAATTTCAGGAAGATTTTCTAGTGAATCTCCTCGGACTCTCCGAATCGGATCAAACTTAACTTAACCCGCGAGGCAAACCCCAAACTACAAACATACAATCTTTTAGTTCTTCAAGAATATTTTCTTACATGTATTTTTTATACTTATAACATAACTAAAACGCTTAGCTTATCCTACTTTACTGATTCTGCTCTTTGAAATGGAAACTTCTTTACTCAAGTATTTCCTATTTTACTTCATAAAATCAAAGAAACTAAAGTAAAACATGTAATTTCCTCATTTCTCAACTTCCAAAGTAATGTAATCAGATCATCTCTCATGAAATCAAACCCTCATACTTCGTATCAATTTTAAACTATGTGATAAAGAACTAAAACTTTACCTAAATACATCCATCTAGATCTAATAATCGATAATGATTCCAAATTCTTAAAACATCAATATAATTTATTTGTAAAATTGCAAATCCAACCATTCGGGATTCAAAAACTGTCTGTAACAAATTTACCAACTATACCAACGACGAACAAAAAACCTTGAAATACTTTAGTTTCCACTTAATCTCCCTTCCATACTCATTCTTTCCAGCGTGGCATGGAAAATCGTCGGCCTTCGAAGAAATCACGGCCAACCCATAAAAAGCAAGACATTTAAAAATGAACTTCCACAACATACTTATATTCTGTTTGACATTGCATTATAAAAATTTCTCTACCATCAGCCTTCTCTTACCCTACCCTTACCCCTTTCTCAGATTCTTATTACATTTTACGAGATATAAAAAGACACATTTAAATTTTACAAAATACTTTAGCATCCCTCCTTCTAAAGAATCCCAACCGATATATTACAACTATTTAGGAAAATATATATGCATAAAAAAGTAAGTCCAGCGCATTCATTCCATATGTGCGCTTTGTATTCTGTTCAGCTGAGGTCCAACAAACTAAAGCTCGTAGGAAATGGGACCCTAGAGTGGATTTTGAGACAAAGAGCATCGTTTTTTATCGGTCGGTCGGGTTGGTGATGTGGGTGAGCTGGAGAAAGTACACCCGGGATGAATATACGTGTGTTCTTGTACACGAAGAAAGGCAATAATAATAGAGACGTGTATTTTATATACGAAACACATGTGTATGCTACCATTGTTTTGTGTAGTGAACATAACAGTAGGGCAGATAGATACTTTATCTGCTGTTGGGTGACTACAATGGATGATAAAAAAGGCCCTTGAACACAATTTTATTACACCCCACAGAACTCAACATACAGATAAATATGGGAGAGAGAACAAACACCCTGAGTAGACAGACGATACGATGTATGTGCATTTCTTCACTTTCAAGAAAAAGAAGGAGCTACCAAAGAAGAAGATCACATATCGTTCTCCTGCCCTGGAGTCAATTGCGACTGCCACTGTCACTGCTACTACTTTTTTACCCGAAGTAGCTTTCCTGATACACAATACGCACGTAACATAAAACTGTGGATGTTTCATAAAGTTATTGTACATACTGAATTGCACGCCCTTTGATTTTTTGTAATGCAATATCACATTTTCAGATGCCTATTTTGCGTGGGTGAGATTTCTGTACAGTTTATTATGGAATACGATAGTACTATCAGTTTTGAGAATGTGCCTTAGAAGTGCGTGTGGGTGCTATTTAGCCCTATTCAGCAATCTAAGGACATTCGCCTAACTTAACCCTCAAGATTGCTGACTCCAGCAGCAAATGTCCCTTTACTTTAATGTAAATAAAATAAGGAGAGAAAGAAGAAAGAGAAAATAAAGACGGTGATTTTTGCCTTGTAAAAGTGAAGTAGATGTAAGTGAGCCACTTGAGGGTCGCTCTATGTATGTTCCAAACAATTTTATACATGAGGATGCTGAACTGACTGACACCCCAGGCCCCACTGCTTTTACCACGCTTTTTTTATTGCGTTATAATTTTTAATACAAACCTACATGCTACGTACAAATTTGCCTTTAATCGTTTAAATTTCTGATGATAAGTTTCGAATTTTGTTTGTTACCAGAATACACAACTTTTGAAACCTTACTTTAAAGCTAAACTGTTGTTTTTTCCTTTCTAGTAGACACTTTCGCTTTTTATTTGAATTTTAATTCCACCTCAAACTATTGTCAGTTTCGAAGTTACGTATTATCCCCACTGGCATGAACCCAAATTACACAAAATAGGAAACCATCAGCAGGATACGCATATGCTACTGCGGAAACGATTTACATTGACATTAAACCAAACTAAAACGGTAAATCAAAAGCAAAACTTTCAAAAATTAGCTAGATTAGACCCATATACGTTTATTTTATGCTCGTTTCTACCAGTTAATAAATATGTTTTTCCATTTCCTCTGATTGTATTAATTGTGATATAAAAATGCAAGAACAAAATGAAACAATAAATAACTTTAACTACTCGTACATAGTAATTATATTAACTAACAAAAACAAAACATGTCACGAATTCCTCTGATCAACCTATATTATAAGTTTCCTATCTAAATTATTGCCCAGGAGTATATAATTTCCTACTGCATTTGATTCATGTACGTGAAAAATCAAAACCAGTCTACCGGCGACGTTGTTGATACAAAACTTTAATTAAATATTACAAGTTTCTCTTACAAATACAATGTAGTTTAAGTCAGTAGTGCACACATTAGAAATTAAATTAAATTTCCCTAAAAATGCTAAACTATAAAATGATTGCACATGTAAATTCAAAAATCTAAGTCAAAGAAGATGCAAGTATAAAAGACAGCGTAAGAGATTTGACTTTTGAGTGGATGAATTGTTATTTCCTTTTGTTGATGTTCCCCCTCCTTCCGGTTCCAGTTTATACATTGTGCAATAAAAATGCATACACCATTTTTTTATTTAGCTACCAAAAGATCTTTCTTCCCAGTCTTCTTGCTGCAACAAATCTACAACTTCCTTTACTTTATTTGCATAGTTAACAACGTAACGTAACTCCTTGTAGAATATTCTCTTATATATCCTAAGTAGTTTGAGTATTATACGGAAATACTCTGAACTTAATATGAAGATTCAATGAAAATATGAAAAACGACGAAAGGCTTACTTGTGACATTTATTGCTTGCGTAGACTTTTAAAAAATCCTAAGGAATGCTCTAAATAATAAATCTTCAAAATTGCGAAACCTTTAGCCACACACACATAACCTTATAATTGTTTACAATTTTTGTTTCATTTTTTTTTAAGTTTTTAGTCGTTAACTTTATGCTATTGTAACGGAAATGAGCTATCACAAATTTTTAGCCTCAATCTCCTATTTCCATTCCAAATACAATTACAAATTTAAAACGCTTCTTTGCAAGCGTCTGAGAAATGTTTAAATATAATATTTTTCGTGTGAAAATAAAATCCTCGTCTAAATTTAAACGGTAGTATAGAGTAGAGAATAAATGAGTAGAATGTTACAAATGGTTTTGTTATTTTCCTCCCACTATAGAAGGAGAAGAATGATAATAATTAGTGTAATAATAAAAGAGGGAAGAAAAGGAGATGAATTTAACGACTAGGTGTGCAACTTTCTTGGCTAATGAACGACTTGAACAATATGCAAACTAACGAAACCAAACAAACTGCTTTTAAGTTCAAGATTCCAAAGGAAACGCATAAGAGTCTTAAGTCTTCTTGAGAAACGAGAGAAAATATAATTATCTACCTACCATACCACCACGACTATAATATTTCAGTGTGACTGGGTCCAAGAAATTCATTGCGAGTGAAATTTTCAAGAAATAACTCTCATTTTCCCCTCGAATCTCCTCATGCTTGTGTGTCGTATAAACCCATTTCATATATTTCAACCGAAACATTACCACCAGCCTGAATGCCAACCCTGCAATGCCATGGCCATGTTTTTATATGTTCTACCTTTCTTTCCTTCTTGGAAAAATGGAAATAAACGAAGAAAGAGAAAGTATAGGATGAAGATGAAAATATGAGAATCCCATTGCAATTGCTATATATGCATAGGCACATTTCCCGTCCCTGACTTTGTTACACTTAAAATAAAATACGATCAAAGTAATATATTTCCTTTCACGTTTGCACGAGAAGAAGTCTACCAATTTAATTCTTTAATTTCAATTCGTAATTTTATAAAGCAAACATACTTAAAAACGAAATCAATATATCAATCATATGATTTTGGTCCCAACCCAAAAAATGACTCCCATTTTAGTCCTTAGAAGCGAACATAAATAAAATTAGTATAATCTTACCTAAAGCAAAGCCGCCTTTAGTCCATTGAGGATTCCCATCTTGATGATCCACCTCACACCGGATGGTAGCTGAATCTCCTAATTTAACTTCTACATCAGTAGGTCTGACTCGAAAAGTTTGTTGTTGAGCTCGTACTTGTCCTACAAAGAGAAATAAAATCAAACAAATTCCAATTAATTAAATTAACTTGATAACAATTAATGAATAAACCCATTATTAAAATTAAGATATGCGAATGCAAAATCAGCTATTGAGAAGTTGAGAAAATTAAAATACTTAAGACTGTGGGACTTGGGTTTCTTTGATGTAGGTGTAATTGTTATGTGGGCAGCTCAAGTTTGGGTTTTAATTATCCACATGTTGGGCAACAATAAAGACTCGCACTTATAGTCAATTCTATTTACACTCTCTGAGAAACTTAAACTAAGAAAGACTTAAATAGGACAAAGTTTATTCCGGTGACGAAATAACTGTGAAGAGACATAAACTTTACTTTTCACAATACAAAGTGATGAACTAAAGAGAAGAAAATCTGGGAGGGTTAAATACAATACACGCTTACAGAGTTGCACACAAACCCTGTGACGGTGTTACCTTGTATTATTAAGTATTTGAACCCAATGTTCCGTCCCTTATGAACGAAACCATTCTTGAAAACTCTAAACAATTCTTAACTATGTGACACTCGACTTGGTTTCGTGTCTCATTTACACAAATAATAGCTAACTACATATCTCGTTCCATCCAAATAGCTCAAGCTCTTTCTACTTTTAAAGACTCACTGAAAGTAATAATACACATCCACCTAAACTTCAATACAAAACAACTTAACGAAAACATTGCAAAACTTTTCCAGTGAAGGAGGCTCGAAAAGCCACACTGACTAATAAGGGAATTGGTTTTTCTCTTCATGTCATCATTTGAATTCTAAGTGAATCGAGGTGAGTTTTACTTTTAGTCTTGGTGCTAATTGTATCAGCTTGGATTTCTTTCGAGAGTAAACCCACGGTTTATTCTTTATAACTATTTTCAGAAAATAGAAGACCAGAGATACGAATTAGCAATATTATAGCAATTGGGGGAGAAATCCGAGTAAACTCATGAGAAGAATTTCGAGAAGGAAATTCAGTGGGACTTAATTCATGTCACATGTCCAATCCAAGTCCTCTTTTTCCATTTATCCCTTCCATTCAGTGATGCCAATACAAAGTAGGAAATCGATGGTTGAATTACATAGTAGGAGGACACAATGGTACTCAATGTCCTTTACCTCTATGAAATTTTTATTTTTAGTTCTTGCTGAAGCCAGTTTGTTCATACATAACTCTGTTAATATTTCACCTATTCACCCAAACTTTCCCGAATTTTAAGGACTTTAAATATTGTTCTGTGATACGATAGAAGTTTTCTTACTGATATTGCCTGAATAAACCTTAAAACGGGGCGACGATTTATGGGGAAACCTTGAGAGAGAAAGAGAAAGGAGGAATATTTAAAGCGATGGAAAATGAGAAAATGAAGAGTTTGAGGAATCAGTCCCAAGACATCTGAAGGTACTGTTTTGCTCCTATTCCTGGTTAAATGTGAACAATTTAGCTAGCCACAAAGTATAACAACAAACAGAGTTCTATCAAGAGCAGAAGTTGGAGAGTTGACTACTGGTCGGTGGTGGTGCATGGATGAATGCCCTTCTCTCTGTACTTTCACTCTTAGACTCAAGCAGCAAGTTGAGAATAATAATTGGGCAGAGGGAGAACTAGTGATAATAATAAGACAGTGAATAATTGGTTCGAGTGGAACAGGGAAAACAACCACAAGTCTTAATTAAGGACCCACTACTCTAACACTAACATACCCTTATACTACCACCACCATCACTAACCTTCCCCCTTACAAAGAGTAATGCTTAGCTATGTACAAATATTGTGGAACGCTTTCATGTCAAAATTAATAAGAGATATGCTTTTTTGTATACTTAAAGCCCTAAGGGGACATGCCCAAATCCGTCTGATGGATCATTTCTTACTATTCAAAAAAACAAGCATGGTCAGCGCTACCGGACAATCAAATCTTCCAAACTCGTTTACCTACACATGGATTATGAACCTTCAAGAACATATAAATTCAAATTCTGCTACATTTATAATCAAACTCGAAGAAAGTAGCAGTCAAAGTGAGGCGTTCGTGGTACATAGGGTCTCATTACAAATCCCTCATAAACTCTCATAATAATATTCCATATTGCCCTCTCGGCAATTAAAATCCAAAAGCGAAATGCAAATCCCAATGTAGTCAAACCCACTACTACCACCACATGCCTATTATCCTTCGTTTGTTTAAAACCTTATCTTATTATTATTAGTAGGAGTTTCATTTGCATGTATTCGATACACTCATACAAATTACATGTGGTTCGCATAAGCCTAAATACTTCTACAGTAATAAACTGTAATTTTGTTAATCCTAAGCTTAGATTTAAGCTCACCGAAGAACTTACAACTCTTCCACTTCCAGTTCAAGATTAAAATATGAAGTATTTTGTAAAGTTGAAACTATATACGCATGAAACCAATTCTTTGAGTGTGATGAAACATGAAAAACATATTCTTTCCTAGAGTACATGTTGTTATTATAGAATGTGTTTTGTAGTGTGAATGTCGATGGTAGTCTGTACAGTGTATTCTACACAAAAGATGGATTTTACACAGACCTTTTTCGGATACTGCTTTCACTTTATACTTGGAATGTGTATATAGGGAATTTCATTCTTTATGGAAAAGCATCAATGCAAACAAAATGGGAATTGGATTCCAGCGTCAGACTGGAGTAAATCCAATTTTTACATCTTTTACAATGCACTCTACACATTCAACTTGTATAGATTTAAAATACCAGAACGGATAGTAGAACATTGTAGTAGCATATATCTATTCTGGTCTCTGTATAAGGATTTTTTTACTTCGTAAGATGCTGCATCATGTAATGCAAGGGATTCACATAGTTCTTGAAGTAAATGTTTTTTTTTGTTCGTTGTACTCGGTTATCCTTTCCTAAGTGGTTGGAGTAATGCATAGACTTGGAGAAGATTTATATTCGATATTAATTTAAATTCAAAATTTTTATCAAACCGGAAATAGTTAAGGAGATATTTTAAATCATCTAAAAAACCCTATTGGGTTCTTGTGCACTCTGTAACTTGTTTCATGCACATAATAATATGCGGTCGTAGTAGCTCAGTATACGGATTGAACCTGATCAAACACAAGAATGACATATTTTCACCAGAATAGATTGCATTATATATGCCTGTCAACACAACCTTCATAAACGATCGGTTGTTTATAAATCAATGCTAGT